>RJWJ010009455.1:0-49852 GCA_004363605.1 Indri indri
TTCAAGCTAGGCACAAAATGCTTTCAAAACAAATTATCAGCATGTTCTTATGAGTTAAATAACTTTTCCAAATGTATCACAAGAAATGGGGCTAAACACAACTTTTTGACCTATTCTTCCTGCCACCACACAGAAAAGCACATAATTTGTATGTTTTGTTTTCAGATATGTGATTTTTTCCATTCATGATTTAATTCATAATATTTTTAACATAAGAGAAACTACCTTAATTTTTATTATAACATACATTTTTGGGGGAGTTAGGTTTTAAATACAGACCTCTTTGCTTATTCATCATTGTTTTAAACTAATGCATTTCAATAAGACTAGCTTATTATACATTGTACTTATAATTAGGCTAAGTGTGAATGGCTATTTTTCAGGGCTCTGGAAAGTGAGAAAGAACAAAAAAATCAATGCTTTAAATATAATTCTTAGACAAAAGCTAGCAGTGAATTAGAAAGTGAATAGAAACACTCACTCTGAATACTCAAAACCAATTAAATTAATAAAACTTCCTATGATGCATTTATTTATCTTCTTTGTTGATAATCATTCATTAAAGCTGTAATTTTTCTATTATTCACTGACTAAAACATAAAAGGAAAATTTAGAAGAGGAAACAGATCTATTCTATGTAGTCTAATACTAATATTCTCATTTTGTTCTCCTTACTTTTGAAGTTTTGAATAGTTTGCGATGAGGTCCAAGTATGGGCATCAGTCTAGAGAGCTGGCTGGCAAAAACTGCTAAGAATTTTAACAGAATTTCTTACAAGTGTTAGAAACTCAGTTTAAGTGAGTATAGAAGTGACTGTATATCACAGAGATAATATTTGTAATTTTCCAAATTTATTGCTGCATTTTGGGTGATTCCAACATTTTCAGGAAAATTCACAAACTCTAACATATTTCTGTAATTCATGAAGAACACAACAAAGATTTATAGTGAAAATGTGGTCTTTGCTGTTATTGGGAAGACCAAAACCCAAGGCTAAATATATAATTTTTTTGTTAAAAAAAAAGCAATTAAGAGAGATTATAAGTTTACCTTTTGCAACTAGAAACACTGGAACATAAACTGCAGAATTTCTAATTTCAGGGTTGATGAAAGAATATTCTTCTATACTAATGTGTTATCTTATTCTAGGAATTGACATTATAAGTATTTCAATGAATAACCAATATGTTAATTAAATGTAGTAGATATACACAATTTGTTGTGATCCAATAGCTTTTAAATATATATATATTTATATGTGCATCTTTGTGTATATATACATCTATCAAATGCAATACATGCATATTACATTTATATTACAATATATATTATGTTATAATATATACATTACATTACAATATATACTCTTGATGGATGCTCAGTTGTGAATTCTGCTTTGTCAAGGTAGAATACCCAGTAAACTGGTTTCACTGATCCAATACCCTGATGTGATATTACGATGCAGCACTAAAAAGCCTGAGGCCATCAGCATTTACTCTAATCTTCTGGACAGTGTAGAACACATCTGGGTCTCCTGGGGTTGCTGTGGTAGACATTCTGCCATCTAGTCCTGACAGTTATTAGGGTCAATGAGCTAATAATGGCAGCAAAGTTGTTTCTGTTACAATGGTCCACTGATACTGTTGCCTTTCTGGCTGTGTTATGTTTCCAATGTTACTCCTGGCTCTTTGCCACCATTTCTAAGTCTCCTGAACTCCCAGAAATAAATCTTTGAGATATTCACTATTTTTAGTGTATCCCTTACTGCTTAGTCTAGAGATAGTGGATTCTGTTATTTGCAGTTAAGAACAGTGATGAACAAACAAAGTACAATTATATCAATATCTAGAAGTAGTCATTTAAAGAATACATACGTAAGAGTCATTTTCTCAGATACTAAATGGTATTAGAGAAATTTATCCCAATCTTAAAACTTTGTTTCAGTGCTTAAATAATGCCTTAAACTACGCTGTGAACACTGAATGACAAATAAGTTATTCTACACCAAACATGAACTTTTATCAATCTTAAATATGTTTTTTTCCTAACTTGAACCCAATTAAAACTAGCTGGGGGACAGTATTCACCTCACATCACATGGAGTTAAACTTTTATATTCTGAATCCTATAAGTAACACAGAAAGGGGTTGATAAGCGAAACAAAATCCTATCTATAAGATTGAAGACAAGAAAACAGTTATAGGAAGTCAGTCTATACCAAAATTTCAAGTGTAACAGTAATACATAAAATGCGTTTCTCCTGAATAAAAACATCTGTGCATTATGTCCTAACAGATATCTAAATTTCCTTATATATTTTGCTTCTTGTATTTTTTAGAATTTAGTAGCAAATATTTGCTCATTTAATATTTGTCTATTGACAATATATTTAGCTTTGGGAACATTTTTTATTTTAAGATGAAATATAAAATTAAATACCTGATACTACAATCCTTGGAATATATTCAACTCCTGTATGCCATACATCTTTAGGAGATTTTAAATATATTAAAATATACTTTATAGCTGTTCTATAAAATCAATTATAGATATTACTTAATGGATGGATTATTATTATTGTTATTGAATCCCCAAATAATGTGTTTAATGTGGCTGAAATTTATTATAGAATTTTAAAAAAGACATTTTATTTTCAGCTTTTTGTGCTAATTACTTGTGATATTTAAAAATATATATGATTCATCCTGAATAGTGGTTTTATGGATTGCTGTAGATGCAAATGGAGTATAATTATTAACCACCAAGAGTTATAAGAATTTTTATGTTGGTTAAGATTGGGTTGCATGAAGCTTACATTTAATTGAAAAAAAAAAACAATTATCAACTACCCTAAAATAATTTACATAACCTACTATGACAATTTATGTTGAAATTTACTCTTGCATTAAGTCAGTTATTCAAAATAGTCATTTTTGTGGCTATTCTGTATAAATACCTCTGATTGTCACATTGTAAGATATATGCTCACAATAGAGAAGAAAAAGTATTTTCTGGATATTTTCTAAAAAAGTTAACTTTTTTTCTTTTTTAAATTTCAAAATGTTAAGGGTGTACAAATGTTTTTGTTACATGGATACCTTGTATAATGCTTAAGTTGGGGGTTTTAGTATGCCCATCACCAGAATAGTGTTCATTGTACCCAATAGGTAAGTTTGGACCCCTTATCCCTTCCTACCCTCACCTCTTCTTGGATTCCAATGACCTTTATATCTCTTTGTGCCCACATGTGCCCATCATTTAGTTCCTAATTATTAGAGGACAGTTGGTGTTTGTTTTACCATTCCTGAGACACTTCGCTTAGGATAATAGTGTCCAATTCCATCCAAGTTGTTGCAAAAGACATTGTTTCATTTCTTTTTATGGTTGAGTATTACTCCATGGTGTGTGTTTGTGTGTGGGGTGTGTGTGTGTGTGTGTGGATACACACCACACACATATTCTTAATCCACTCATGAATTGTTGGGCATTTAGGTTGATTCCACATCTTTGTGATTATGAATCATGCTACCATAAACATTCAAGTGTCTTTTTGATATAATGGTTTCCTTTCCTTTGGGTAGATACCCAGTAGTGGGATTGCTGGATTGAATGGTAAGGCTACATTTAAATCTTTGAGGAATCCCCATACTGTTTGCCATACAAATTGTACTAATATGTAGTCCCACTGACAGTGTATAAGTGTTCCTTTCTCTCTACATCCTTGCCAGCATCTATTGTTTGTTTACTTTTTAAGAATGACCATTCTGACTGGGGTAAGGTGGTATCTCACTGTGATTTTAATTTACATTTCCCCAGTGATTAATGATGTGGAGTATTTTTTCATATGTGTGTTGGCCATTTGCCTATCTGCTTTTGAAAAACTTCTATGCATGTCTTTTGACTACTTTTTAAAGGGGTAGTTCATTTTTTTCTTGCTGATTTCTTTGAGTTCTTTGTAGATTCTAGATATTAGCCCTTTGTTGCATGCATAGTTTGCAAATATTTTTTTCCATTCTGTATGTTGTCTATGTATTCTGTGGATTATTTCCTTTGCTGTGCAGAAGCTTTTTAATTTAATTAAGTCACATTTATTTATTTTTATTAATGCTATATTCGTCTTTGGGTTCTTAGTCATAAATTCTTTGCCTAGGCTGATGTCTAGACAAGTTTTTCCTGTGTTTTTTTCTAGAATTGTTATGGTTTCATGCCTTTCAAGTCTTTTATCTATCATGAATTAATATTTGTATATGGCAAGACATAGGGGTCTTGTAGCATTTTTCTGTATGTGGCTATACTGTTTTCCCAGCACCATTTATTGAATAGGGCTTCCTTTCCAAAGTGTATGTTGTTTTCTGCTTTGTCGAAGATCAGTTGGTTGTAGGTAGATGGTTTTATTTCTGGATTTTCTATTCTGTTCCATTGGTCTATGTCTCTACTTGTATTGATACCAGTACCATGCTATTTTGCTTACTATAGCCTTATAGTATAATATGAAGTTAGGTAATGTGATGCCTTCAGATTTGTTCTTTTTGCTTAATTTTTAACCTCAAAATCTTAATTTCCCATTTTTTCTATGAGAAAATTATCATCTTTTTATTTTAAAAATAAATTTCAAATATGAGTGTATGTTTCATTTTTATTTTCACATTTTATTTTTAATGAAAAAAGTGTCATTCTTTTTTATAGACAGAAACTTTGAAAATTAGAAAATGACATTTATCAATGTAGTCAGTTTAAAAAATACTCTCAATCTTTCACAGGAATAAATGCTGTAAGTATGCTTATTTATGGCATAATTATTAAAAAGGAAATTATTCTATAAATTGAAATTTTTCTAACATACAAAATGAAAAGACAAGTACTGCCAATAATTCCCCAGTGTATGATAAACCTATAGATAATAATTTATAACTCTAATCTCACATATACTTTCTTAGCTTGTTGCTGTAACATAACCCAGAAATGAACAACAGATTAATCCAGGGTCATGAGAGGATTAGATAGATGTTTGGCACCAACATAAAAAAAAAAAAATTTGAAAATTAATATTATATTTGCCACGTATTAGGTGCCAAACACAGTGTTAAACACAAAGCCAATAAATGCAATACAGCAGGTGAAAATATAACCTTGGATTTGGGATACTACAGAATGTAGATGGTTGTATTTATTACTTTTTATTCTTCTACAATCTTATTATTAATAAAAGTTTATATGTGTAGAAAGTTGCATTAAAGTGGGTAACTTTCTATAGAAAGCACAACTATCCTTTATTATTGCTCTAATCTAAATCCAAATTATATAGCCATTGTGCTCTATATATCATTATTGCACTTACATCATAATAGTACATACATACATTTGATTTGATTGGGACATTGCTTATATTATGTTGAAGACATATTGTTCTCCTGGTCTGCCCCTAATTCATTCAGTTAATTATTAGAAGACACACACACACACACACACACACACACACACACACACACAGATGTATACATAGACATTTATTCACAAATCACGCACACACACACATACATATATACACAAACACATATATTTTTATTTAATATAATTTTGGGAAACTCAAAGCAATTCTTTCTTAACTACTGTATTTATTTAAATATATGGAAATTTCCCTCCAAATATCAATTTTGTTAAACAGTAGAAAAAAGAAAATAACTACTCATGTCAAACCATATCAGATAGAAATATAAAAACTCTGGTATATATATTCTAAATTATATTTATTCTTTCTTTATGCAGAAGAATGTAGTTGTGAAGAAAAATATATTTATACTTTGAAATGGTGCAGAAAAGATATCATATATTGAGAGACACAGAATAGTACCTTTAAAAAAGATGCTTAGATAACCCTAAGAATGAGAATAGTCATATATTATATGTAGAGCTAAGCCAGTTCAAAGATATGTTTTGTGGCTGACTAATTAGCAATGGTAAAGATCAAGTTTTACATAAATGCTTTGGAATCATAGTACTTACTTTTTATTCCTACTGATGAAATCTGGACTTTGGAATTACACATTACTGTATTTGGTCAAATGCCCTCTTGAAAGTATTTGTACATGTAGCAAAAATAAAAATCAATGAATAAATTAATAAAATAAAATAAAAGCAATGATATAAGATTAAGAAAATTCACAGAAACTGGGACACTGACCTAATTCAGTACACAGCATAACAATACATATTTATTTCTACATCCAGGTCTAACAATGCACAATTCAAATAAAAATAATCTTTAGACCTGTCCATTCAGTTTCCTCATAACCTTTGTCAACTGAACTCCAATTCTGCTGTGCTCAGGGAATGAACCCATCCCAAAGAACAAATAACGAATTGTGATTTGTCTAGGCTAATCACGTTGCTCCTATTCTTTTTCTGACAGTGATTGGACAGAACTGTCACATTAACATGCCTAAACCAATGACAAACAAGCTACCTCTGAACTCCTTACTGCCTGAGATAATTCACCATTTTTCAAAACTACATTTACTTAGTATTCAGGTACATGGAGTTATATGTAATAGATGTATGATCAATCTAGTTTCTCTACAGAATAGTATATTATTAGATAATTTTGATAATACCAAAGGCTTCTCCACTGAGATACTAACTGAGAAAATCTGTGGTTGGCAATGCAGGTGGTTTGTGGGTCACATTTTGAGAACATAATGTATTAAAGTAATTACAAATAAATAAATAAAATGAATGAAAATTTGTACTTTAACTTGTAAACGAGGAAGCAAACTTTAATGTGTGAAATAAGAACTTTCTAATCGTGGATGCCCTTAGAGCATAGTTTGAATTTACTGATGACTCAAATAAGTCCAACTGAAATAGAAAGCAACTTACCATCAATGCTTAAACTACTAAAGTATTTGGAAAGTGTTACTAAAATGTTAGTTCATAATCTCTAAGGTAGCCTGGAAAAAGGGTTTCAGCTTTCTTTTCACAAATAGAAACAAATAACTTGAAGCTGAAGCTAGATACAGCATTTTCTAGTACTTAAGAGGCATAGTATTGAGAAACAATTTATCTTGAGAATTTAGTTACTTAAAAAAAGAATTATGTAACATCTGAAATTTTCATTAAAGCAACATGTACATACTTAAAAGGTTATCATATAAATAGGTACTTATTATTAATAACTTATTGTTATTTAGGTATTTTCTCATAAGGTAAATAACCCATGATTAGACAATTATATTTGTATATAAAATGTGAAATAAAACAGTTGTATGTTTGTATTTGGACAAGAACAATGCTAAATTTTTATATTCATTTTAGCCAATAATAGGTTCTCTCTATTATGATTTAGTTGGATAATTCTGAGTTATGAGTTGCTTTGAAAGGAGGACATGACAAAAATAAAATCAAGGTAAAACTAAAAATATTGAACATCAAGATGGTCCATCACATAAATATTTTAGGTGATGTATATCTCAATTACTCTGATTTGATCATTACACATTATATGACTGTATCAAAATATTACATGTGCCCTAAAATATGTACGACTCTTAGGTATCAACAAAAAAGAGCATCCATCTCCTATGGACAAACTATATTCATACCCATTTTAGTATGTACATGCCCAGTACATACTGCAAGCAATAATTAATTGGAAGTTTTATATAGACCAAGAATAATGAATGGGAATTTATCTACAAGTTAATTTAGATATATTAGGCCCTTCATAACAATTCTTTAATAATAAAGACATGAACCACTTCTACCAATTTAATAGAACTAAAAAAATAATGGAAAGACAAGTTATAAAAAATTTGAAGAATTGATTACAGAGTTAAAATCTCATTTCATTATTGCTAAAAATATATATGTTTCTCATTTCAGATTGAACAAAGAAATTTCAATGAGTGAATTTTAAACTACTGGGTACTATGGAGATATTGAAAGTGTGACTGAAAAAATTTGTTTAGCTCTATCTCTGATCCATAAAATAGAACGAGTTTGCTTGGCAAAACAATAGCTGAAACAATTTTAAGTCCCTCATCTAAGTGCCAAAATTCCAATGGAATCTTGACATTTCACAGCAGTTGTCAGTGGTCATAACAAAAAAATATCAACTTCACCAATGTTTCTCTAGTGATGGAAACTAATAAATCCATAAAGTGTTAATGACATTTTTTCAAACTCTATTCAAATTCTCATTCTTATTTACTGACTTTTGTTAGTGTAAGAGTAATTTATTCACAGGGACAACCATAAAATCCCATCAATAATTAGCTATGGCTCTTGATTAATACTTTAATATATTAGTAGTTTTCAAACTAAAATTTTTATGCACCTACTGTTTTCCCTTTAATAAGAAGCTAGCCATTAAAAGAAAACAGCTCATATTCCTTTCCATATAAGTATATTATTTTGTAATAGTAAACAAAATTTCACTATTAAAAATCAAATATTTTCCATTTTTGCATTCGGATATCTGATGATATGTTCCCAGTATTCTTGATAGTTCATAAATCTTATTTTCAGCAGTACTAGTAATACTTAATTATATATAAATTTGCTTTATTTCCCTTCACATAGGTTTGTTTGTCTGGAACTTACACTATTGTTTACATTACATCCCTTTCGTTTTTGTTATAATGTAGGTAATTTTAAAGTGGACTTGAAATATTTTCTCTTTGGATAATAAAAAATCAAAGACTTGAAAAAGTTGTGATACATCAAATTATAAAAATTACATTAACAAATTCTAAAAAGTTTATCATTATCCTAAAATTTGGGGGGCTCGGGCAGATTAGATATATGCAAAGATAGTTATCAAATTTTTTCATGTGTCTTAGGAAAGGACATTTTCAGTTCTTCCCTTAGGATTTTTTCCTTTATATTGGAAGCAGATTTGATAATACACTTCTTTGTTTAGTGGGAAGATGATAACACATATTTGAAATCGGTTTTCATATTCAACGATTTTAAGGTTCATTATTTGACATGATGCTTCATAAAAGGAATAAATCAGAGAAAAACAGTTATCAGCATGCTAAAATATAAATCTTATACAGAATGGTTGCTTTGGTGAGTAGATAAAATAAGATGAGTTATTAAAATTTGGCTGGAAAAATCTAAAATTTGGACAAGATTAGGGGAACAAAGTTGGCTTTGGATAAAGGTTTTGACATCATAAAAAAAAAAGTCTCGTTTTCTTTCTTGTTTCAAATCAAACCCTGATTTGATTATTATACATTGTATCCCTCTATCAAAACATCACATGTACCCCATAAATATATACAACTATTATGAACCCAACAGGATCTAATATTTGATGGCACAACAAGGTGACTATGGTTAACAATAAGGTATTTTATATTTTAAAATAACTAAAAGAGTGGAACTGAAATGTTTCTAACGCAAAGAAAAGAATCTCCTTTTTATTTTTACTGCTGACAGCATAATCATGTGTTTGAGCAAGAATTTAGGTTTTGTGGACACTTTGGTTTTTCATAGTCTCATCAATTGTGTTTTATAATATTTATCTTCACAATCATGAAAGTCTTTTTAGTATATTTATGTACTAAACTATATTATCATGTTTTCTGAATTGTCTAATTTTTTTCCTTGCGCATACATAAGCTAGCTTCCTATATCTTAAAGATATTGCCACAAATTTCTTGCCAGATATTTTCAGACTAGTTTAAAATATGAACAAATATATTAAGTACAATTGAGGACAAAACATTGAGTAGTTACGATATAATAGAATATGATAGATATTACCTAATGTTTAAAAATTAATTTTCTATAGCCATAGAACGAGAGGAAATTATACCATAGTTTGATGGTAACACTACACAAGCCTGAAGCATGGGTATATTTCTCTAAATATTTTTCCTGGAAAAGTATGGCTTCTAGATTATTTGATTAATAAAAATCCTTCAAGATCTTTTCATTCTGCTCTAGGATGAGAGGAAATATATTTATATTTTAAATTAATCATAAAGTATACATTAATCTTGATTTAAAATAGAAACTGACTTTTCAACTGAGAATGTACATCTGTCATCTCAAGAGAAAAATATATTTATATTTTAATTTTATATATTAGATATAAACATTTGCTAAATTCCCTGTTTTTGTTTCACCTGAACTAATGTGGTTTGATGAATACATTTCAGAAAAATTAATAGTAAGTATACCTTACTCAAAATTATTCATTCTAGATTTTCTCAATTATTAAATGACAAGGGCCATGTTTCATTTTTTAAATAAAGGATAGAGCATTATGATATTGTGACTATGCAGACCACTATTCATTTTTCCTGTTACTTATAAATGAATTTCTTCTTGGGTATTAATAAAATGTTACATCTAGAGCTTTTCAGTCCCTTTATAACCATATAACTGAGTAACACATCTTGAACAATTCTTAGTCACCAATTTATAATATGTGCAAAAATTCAGACATTTTAAATATAACTTACCTGCAATTTTTCTATTTTCCAAAAAGCATACCTGCTCTCTTGGTGTGATCAAGGAGTTTCTGGAGATGAAGACAGGGAAAGGTATCCATTTCTAAGAAACACTCATTGCAAGAAAAAAGGTGATATTTGCATTTAATGTAAATACCACATTTATTCTCTTTAATTAAAACAAAACAGAAAAACCTTCTGTATTCCAAACATAAAAAATAAAAGTTTCTTCTCAATATGGTAGTTGATTGCAAAAGACCATTCTCTGTGTAGAGATGGTCCTTCCGCCAATTATTTTTAGCATCATGCTATTTTCATTTAGAAAGGTCAGATGAGTTCTTTGCTGAAACCGATGTGATTTTCCTAATAAGCTCACCAAGCTAAGTGATCCAACAGAATTGCTCTGTATGTTAATAAGGAGAGTAAATGGCATTACTTGACAGAACTGTTCTTTCAGTGGTGGTTCACTCCAAGAGAATAATTTATCCTTACTTGTCCAGTGCCACGTACACGCTATTAAATATGCAATGTAGCATCCTTCTCATTCAATTCTTATACTTTGCTGTTTTTATTAATATTTGGAAACAAAATATATTACTCCATTAGTAATCATGATGATGAAATTATGTCACACCATATTAGAATAAAATCCAAGTTCTTAGAGATTCATGTACAACTTATTTTACAAAATGGTGAGTTAAAACTTCATTGTAAACAGACATTATTCTTCCAGGCCTCTTGCCCTCCTTCTGGAGGGCAAACTCTGCTCTTCTGGAGTTTATGTTCTCCAAGTAATAAACACAAAAATATATAACTGTTATAAATGATATCAGATGTTAGGTGATAAGTGTTATGAAAAAGAAAACACAGGGCAGGGCGAGGAAGATCTAGAATGCGGGGTGGTGTTGTGACTATAATTAGGGCGGCTTGGACAGGCAAAATTCTTCACAAAAGGAAACTCATCTTGAGATGAGACTATTTGAGGCCTGGGGAACATTTTCATAGTGAATTAAGAGAGAATTTGCTCCTCTCCTGACTCCACTCTTTTACCCAACCAACCAGTCAGAAAGCCAGCCATTTAGTTATTAATCAATTCACTATCAAGGGAATGTGATTGTTTTTTTTTCTGATGGGCACTGAGGATGAGTAAAACAGGATCACCCCATCACTGAAGATGCCATAGCCTCAAACGCCCTACTCATTTATAGAGATTGCCAGCAACAAAAAAGATCAAACTATTATATCTACAGATCCACCGTTTTGAATATCAGATCCTTCCTGCAGTAGTTCTTCCTGTAACCAGTTTCCAAAAGAGTCTGAGGAAAAATTTCCATTGTTTCCTATGGTTATTAGACTGTTGAGTCCTAATGACATTATGAATGTACAACTCACTATTGTTTCAGCAAAATGTTTTATGCATGATATTTTAAGAACGGTACAAAACACAACATTAAAATTCTAAAGTGAAAAATAATAGCATTATGGCTCATTACATTCTATATTGTGGTAGTCTGAACTGTGAGTAACTGTACTGTCATCCTGTCAACTCGCTTTAAAAGATCTGCTATAATGTTTTACACAATGTCATTTATTTCACAGATATAACTATACCAAAGTGTTCCAGTTTGGAAGCATAGTGTAAATGTTTAAAAATGTTTTCACACAGTCACCTGAGAAATAGTTGCACTGAAAACTAATCATCAATTACCACAACACCAACAAAAGTCCTGCTACTAAGAATAGTTTTGATCACACACAAGACATTATCACTACTTTCCTAATTGTTCTTAGAGGTAGACTTTCAAAGATGATCTAAAAATATTGGGGAAGATGATAGAAACATTTATCTGAAAATAATGCTTTTATGGTAAAATGACTGGCAACTAAATGACAGCTGATAGCCTTAGAAATGCCTTTCTATAGTTTCTTTAGACTGGAATGTCCTTAGAGCCCTTATATTATTATATCATATTATATTCCAAGGCCTTTTGCTGCCATTATTTCATCATCTTTACATAGTCACTCCCACAGAGGCTTTCCTCATAACTAAAGGATCATCTGCCATTGATAATTTGTTCTGAATTTAATTGTATTATGTAGTACATATTCAATTATAACACATGCTGGGGCAGGAATCTCTTGACTTTTGTAACTGCTTATTAAATAGCCAAAATGTTGTATAAGGAACAAGTGACAAATTAACAAACTTGTATAAGGCTTTGAATAACAGCCAGAGTAATACCAGGCTGAATTAATTACCATGTTAAATATATGCAGAAAGGGGAAATAAAATACCTGCTACTATATGGATAAAACTTATTTAAATATACATGGTTGAAGATAAGAACTTCCAAAGGAATTATTGTACATTCATGATCATAGGGTACTATGTGAAGTATGTTTTACAATTTGTGCTTTAAAAACATGTTTTGTCCCAATAAATACTCTCATTTAAATAGACTTTTATTTTTTCAAGGAGTTTCAGGTTCATAGCAAGATTGACTGGAAGGTAGGAAGATGTCCCATATACACCCTAGCTCCACATACACACAACTTCCCCCACTATCAAAATGTCATATCACAGTGCTATCTTTGTTACAACTGATGAGCCTTCATTCATACATCATCACCCAAAATCCATAGGTTACATTAGGGTTCACTCTTGGTGTTGTGCATTCTATTGGTTTGAACAAATAAATATGTAAAGATGTGTATTCACCATTAAAGTATCATACAGGTTGACTATACCAAATCCAAACATCTGAACTCCAAAATGCTTCAAAATCCAAATTTTTTTGAGTGCTGGCATAATGCTAAAAGGAAATGCTCATTGGAGCATTTCAGATTTCAGATTTTCAGATTTGGGATGCTCAACCAATAAATATAATGCAAATATTACAAAATCCGGAAAAGTCCCCAACTCAAAACAGTTCTGGTCCCAAGCATTTCAGATAAGGAATATTCAACTTGTACTAAGAAGTTTCATTGCTCTAAAAATCTTCTACACTCCAGCTGTTCATTTTTCCCTCCCCCTAACCCCTGGCAACCACTGAAACCACTCATCCTTTTACTGTCCTCATAGTTTTGCCTTGTCCAGAATGCCATATAGTTGGAATTCAACAATATGTAGCCTTTTCAGATTGGCTACTTTCACTTAGTAATATGCATTTAAAGTTCTTCCATGTTTTTTTAATGGCTTAATAGCTTATTTCTTTTTAGTGCTGAATAATATTCCATTGTCTGGATGTAGCAGTTTATTTATCCATTCACAAACTGAAGGACAACTTGGTTGTTTCCAAGCTGGGGCAATTGTAAATAAAGCTGCTATAAACATTTGTATGCAGGTTTTTGTGTGGATATGCTTTCAACTAATTTGTGTAAATACCATGGAGTGCAATTGCTGGCTCATATTATAAGAGCATGTTTAGTTTCGTAAGAAACTGCCAAACTTTCTTCCCAAGTGGCTATACCATTTTGCATTCCCATCAGCAATGAATTAGAGTTCTTGTTCTTCCATATTCTTGTCAGCATTTGGTGTCGTCAGTGTTTAAGATGTTGGCCATTCTAACAGGTGTTTTGTGGGTACATACGTTTAAGCAATGATAATGTTGCTTTCCTAAAGGGATACTTTTCTTATTCTTCAAAAAACACTGATACAGTCATAAAACCCAAAGATTGAACAGGAGTACATATTCACATTCTTTCATACATTTGCTTTTCAGTAACAGAGACAACAGCACTGCCCTACTGAAAATCTTGAAGTGATGTCTTTTCAAAAAATCATCAGACAATTAAAAGCAGAGAAAAATAATAAGCCCTGAATTGAGTAGGCAGCTTTTAAAGAGATAATTGTATGTATCTGAAAATATAGATGATTATATCAACACATTATATTTATATCAATATTATTAAGAAATTCATCAAATTACTGAAAATTAAGAAATCATTTTATATCAGCTTAATATGAAAGTCTATTGAAAATGAAATAATATTAGATTACTCTTGTATACTCTTAGAGAATACATGCAGTTTTCTTGCTCATCACTGGCCAACTTGTGCAATTTTTTTTCAAAAAAAGAACATATTGCCTGTTTATATTGTGGATGATAACCTGAAAAGTACTGTAGTATAGAAGTTGCATCTATGCCAGTATGCCCCCAAAATGCTCATTGAGTCAATTCATATGTGTAGACCTGATTTTCAGGTATCGTTCTAGTTTTAAGGAGTATGACAGAAAATTACAACAATCCACACTTATACACCTATTCCTCAAGAGTCTATATTCTAGACGATGACATAGATACATAAAAATGATTAAAATTCAGCTTTAACAGGGAAAACCACTAGTGTTTTGTTTTTAGGTTAATTTTAGTGTGCCATCTTAATATGTGTATATTTTTCCCAAAACATAATGGTCTTAGTTTATCTTCTATTACAATATTATTAGTATACACCTGAATGTGGATTTTCATTTAATTGACTTTGTGAATTTAATGAATAACAGGAGATTAAATATAAAACAGTGAAATCTCTCTAGTCAGATGGCATGAAGATTTCATGCCTTGATACATGTTACCTGTTTAAAATACAGAGCAATGATAAAGAAAACATAAAAAGAGGAAAAATCATAACACCACAGCAGGGCTTAGACACAAACTTGGCACCTCTATGGATCAGACATAGTAGCTGCAGTCTGGATAGGCTCCTTCCCCAGACTGACATTGGCCCTGTATTTAGCCTCCCTCACTAAGAGTCCACGTGTAAGAAAGAAACCAGAAGTAAGATCACTGCTTGAAAGCACAAGATAAGGTAAAAGTCCATGCAGCAATCATTCTTAAAAGGAGAAATTTCTTAAAACTTGTGCTGACCTGCTGCCTGAGCCTCTATTATTTTAAAAATCTAGCACACTAGAGATATGGCAACACACACACACACACACACACACACACACACACACACATCATGAAGGCAGAAACAGCCCAAAAGAAACTGACTCGAGTACTGAATCATCAATATCTCTAAATAATTATCACCACAAACAGAATCCCCGACATGCCAGTAGATTATTTACATCTAGACTTCTGTTTCACGGGCCAGATGGGGATATCAGCAAAGTAGTAGACAGGAAAGAAAAAAAGAATGAAATAGAAATGACATACACAATGACAATAAAATCAAACACTTTCACTCTAAATGACCAAGAAATTTATGAATAAATAAAGGTCTAAAAGAGGCAGAAAACCACCAGAACCACCACAATAATTCAATCATGGACTCGGCCTAGATGAAATTATTCTCATAGAAGTGTCTGAAGAACACTTAGAAAAAATATGTTTAGGATTCTCAACAATAAAACCAAAAGGTGAAACCCAATAAAAAAGAACAAGAAGTTATAAAACAAAAGTGGGTAGAAATTGAAGTAAACGATTTGATATTGAGAAGAAAAAAGTTATAAATACTGGAAATGACAAATGTAATAAATGAATAAATTTTAAAGAAATAAACTGGTTAAGTATCTAGATGGAGAAGATAAAATTAGGGAATTAGAAGATACAAAGGAAGAACTCAACCAGAACACAACACAGGGGGCAAATAATTAAAAAAACAAACAAACAAACAATGATTTAAAAGATACAAAAGATGGACAATATTATAAAACAATGAATTCCTAAAGAAGAGTGGATCAGATTGCAGAGAAGCAGCATTTAAAAATAATAACTGATAATTTCACAGGACTGAAGATAGTTAAAATACTAGGATTATCTAAGAAAGTTTTGAAGAACAACAAGATAAGAGTATTCTGCCTTACCACGTGTCAAGCTAATTATAAATCTATAGTAATTGATATGGGTGGTGTTGGCAGAGGAATCAGCAAGTGAAGAACAAAGCATAAAAGTATGCCCAGAAATACATGTGTATATATAATATTGATCTTGATACAAGATAAAGGTGGCACTACAGATGAGTAGGGAAAAGGTAGACATTTGTAAATAATGATTGAATAATTGCTTACTCATTAAAAATACTATTCATAAAAAACCTAAAAATAATTTCCAGGTTTATTAAGAGACCTACAAGTGAAAGGGAAAAACTTTCATACTTTAAAATAAAATATAGGTGAAAATAAGAATTAGACCCACAAGTCAATTGAAACATTGGCAAAGGACATAAATGATTCACAGAACAGCAAATTAAAGGACCGATGAACATAAAAGATCTATTATTCACTGAAAAGCAAATGAGATATAATTCACAGTCATCACACTGAGAAGAATTTTAAGTGTCAATAGCTAGTTGTTAAGGATGTGAAAAATAGGGGATGCCCACAGCACTATTGGAAGCATTAATTGGTAGAGCCATTCTAAGAGCAGGTATAGCAAAATGTTATATTATTCATAGTCCTCTTCTGTTTGCTTGGCATATTTCATAATAATCAAACGATACCATGTACAAAAATAGCTCCCTTTAAATTAGAAAATGAATGTACATTACTGATCCTTAAGAATTAGTTCATATATTTACCATATACATTTGAAAATTCATTATTCGTTCCTTATACAGATCCTGTGTATTATGTTCTTGCCTTCTTTGTGACATTAGACACAAAGACACTGTATTTGAAAGACAAGATAGAGACTTGTCTTTCAAATACAGTGTCTTATCAACATGCATCATTCCAGATTCACAAGTGACATTACCAGAGTTAGAGAGCTGGATTATTTTTATTATAGAAAATTGCTCCCTTTTATTTCCTGAGCTATGGATTTTGAGCTATGTGGTTTTGAGCTGTGGAATCTTGCTTTCAATGGGTTTATCATTTTCCTTTGGTGCTAATTAAATTTCCCTTTGTATATTTTCCTCTAGCCCTTTAAGCAAATGATCAGACTTAAGGACACCATTCGTAGTACTATTATTACATATTATTAGTCAAAAAGATGAATAGGAAACCAAGTGACAGAATGTCATCACTCGCTCTAAAATAATAATAAAAATAGTAATATAATCCTCTAAGAAGTTGTTTACTGAGGTTAAATTTAATTTATATCCCCAAATAAGAATGACATTGCTTTGCAACTCTGGGAAACTAGAGCTTACAAAAAAAGGAAACTGACTTATAAAGTACTTATAATTTAAAATTATTTTAAATGTCCCATTTCTCCTTTCTTCAGCAAATTGCACAAATATATGAGATGAAAACTGTGTATAAAAATCTTACACTTAAAATCTTTCAAGTTTAATTTAAGAAAGAATCTATTGGAAGACATTGCATAGTATTCTATTGCTAGTGCTTTGCCTCTACTGGATGAAATAAAACACAACCCATCTTTAATACAGTGGAGAAAACATGAACATATTATAATTGTTTGGCTTATATATAAATTTTGAAACTATTTTTGCTAGAAGACATTGCCAAATTTACACTTTTTTAATGATAGAAATGCATTGGAGTCCATGAATAAGGTCTCATCCCTACCATGGAATGATCTAAAAACAAGAAACCAAATATCAAAAATGAAATTTTGGTAGGAAATAAAACTTCACGTACCTTTCAAGGGATTAGGTGATGAAGAGGTGCTAGAACAACACTCACCTAAGGGTAATGTGCTACAAGATAGAAAGGATGAGATCTTAGTCTCTGCAGGTCAAGTGGTAGGTAGTTCATCAGCAAAAATTATCTAGTTCATTGTCATTTCCTTGTTTATTTCTCTTTTAGTTTTTACTGCTTAGGTTAGAGCCTTGTTTAAAAATTTTGACAAGGTTATAACTTGGATTACACACATCATTACAGGGAAAGGAAGATCCTAGTTTACTCTAGGGTTAGAGTGTTAAACCATCAAATAGTAAAGTATCTCTAAGGGCAAAGTTAAGTCAATGGAATCAGAACTGAAGCCATGGAGTCTCCAGTATTTTTCCAACATGGAATCTTCTACTCCATTGTGAATCTGGAAGATAGGATTTTAGTAAAGATGAATGTAATTTCTTTAGGTATACTGATTAAAGGGCATCTGTAAATTAATAGATTTTCAAATAAATTAGAGTTGAAGTCAATAAGGAACAAGTTATATTTTATTCATGGTCATAGTAGGCTGTGAGAGGGATGCTGGACTATAAACTCACATATGCTGGGCATACTATACTTACACGGAAAAGAAATTATGATGACTTTGGAAAAATATTTCATAATGCATTCCATTAAATTTCTTGCTTAAATTATGGAAACATAGGGGCTGTGATCACAGAGGGCTAGAATAGGAAAAAGGGCAATCAATAAAGAATAACGAAAAATTATACAGGGAGTAGGAAGGAAATGATGCTTGGTAAGAACAATACATTCAGTGTGAGAGCTAGGATGCTGTACCTCTGTGATCCCCAACCCGTGGGGCCATGGACCAGTACCAGTATGTGTCCTGTTAGGAACAGGACCACAAAGCAGGAGGTGAGTGAAGCTTCATCTGTATTCACAGCCGCTCCCCATCACTGGCACCACCACCTGAGCAACACCTCCAATCAGACCAGCAGAAGCATTAGATTCTCATAGGAGTGTGAACCCTACCGTAAACTGCATGCGAGGGATCTAGGTTGCATGTTTCTTATGAGAATCTAATGCCTGATGATCTGGGGTGGAGCTGAGGTGGTGATGCTAGTGCTGGAGAGCAGCTGCAAATACAGATTATCATTAGCACAGAGGTTTGACTGCACAAAGATCATAGTGAATCAATTGACTGAGTGGCACTATCAGTGAGTGGCAAGTGGCAATTAAGGTGCATCTGGTGACAGTCTTTATAGTGGCAAGTGATCATCTCACTTCGATTGTAAAGCTACATCTGATGGCAGGCATTATAGTGGCAAGTGAGTTAATGTACTTCAATTGTACAGCTTCATCTGGTGGTAGGCTTTAAGTCAGAATCTGACACTTATTTTAGTCTGTGCATGGCTGGCCCATTATTTTACTTACCACTTCTGTCCATGCCTCTTTTCCATACTGTGGACTTGCCTCAGTCACAGTTTTGGGAAGGCCACAAGCTAAGCCCAGCAAAAATGACTGAAAAAGAAACATCCCCGGAGAGCTTCTTTGCAAAGGGGGAAACACCCAATGATGAGACAGAAGACAACTCTAAGACTCTAATGAAAGCTGCATTTAAAAGAGAATACAAATAGTACTACTTAGATTATGGGTTTGTTGAAACAGGTTATTCACATTCTCCAAGCCTGCTTTGCATGATACGTGGTGACTGCTATTCAAAGAAGCCATGAAACCTTCAAAATTGCTTTGCCACATGGAGACCAAGCACTCTGCATTAAAAGACAAGCCTTTGGAATTTTTCAAAAGAAAACTAAAACATGAACATGAAGAACAGAATCAATCATTGAAGACCACCATTTCATCAAATGTGTCTGCACTGAGAGTGTCATTCTTAGTGGCTAAACGCACTGCTAAAGCTAAGAAGCCCTTTACGTGGGTGAAGAGTTGATCCTGCTTGTTGCTAAGGACAGTTGCTATGAACTTTTAGGAGAGACAGCAGTTCAAAAAATGGCATGTGTTCCTCTTTGGGCTAGCAACATAACTAGAAGAATTGATGAAACAGCAGAAGATACTGAGGCATAATTGTTAGAGAAGATTAATGAGTCACCACGGTACACGATCCAGGTTGATAAGTCTACCGATGTTGACAAGGCAATAATGTTTGTTTTTACGCAATATATTTTTTCAGGAGGATATGCATGAGGATATGTCATGTGCATTTTTGTTGCCAACCTACACTAGAGCTGCAGAACTATTCAAGTCTTTGAATAATTACATATCAGGAAAACTGAATTGGCATTTTGTGTTGGTATATGCGGGCACAGTGTGGCTGTCATGACTGGACGGCTTTCTGGTTTCACTATTCGGGTCAAGGAGGTTGCTTCTGAATGTGAGTCTATGCACCGTGTCATAGAGAAATCCTGGCTAGCTGAAAAATGGCACCTGAACTAAACAGTGTTTTGCAGGGTGAGATTAAAATTATCAACTACATTTAAATACATGCCCTTAACTCACATCTGTTCATACAGCTCTGTGACGAGATGGACGTAGAGCACACATGTCTTCTCTTATACCCAGAAGTGAGATGGCTTTCTAGAGGTAGATCACTGGCCAGAGTTTTCAATTTATGAGAGCCGCTCCAGAGATTTCTTTTAGAAATACAGTCAACACTGGCAGCACATTTCAATGGCACAGAATGGGTTGCAAAACTTGCTTACTTGTGTGACACATTCGACCTGCTCAATGAACTCGATCTGTCACTTAAGGGGAGAATAACAACTGTGTTTAAGTTGGCAGATAAAGTGGCTGCATTCAAAGCCAAACTGGAATTATGGGGGCAACAAGTGAATGTTGGGATTTTTGACATGTTTCAAACATTAGCAGAGATTTCGAAAGAGACTGAGCCGGAACCTTCTTTCTCCCAGTTGGTGCATGATCACCTATCTCAGCTTTCAAAAGAGTTTGGGTATTATTTTCTAACCACAACAACTCCCGAACTGGGAAGTAATGGATCTGTGACCCATTTGTGAATAAGCCAGGTGAATCGACTTTGTCCGTGCTAGAAGAGGGTCAACTGCTTGAGATTGCAAATGATGGTGGCCTTAAACGTTTATTTGAGATGACTTCAAATCTCCGTATGTCCTGGATTAAAATCAAGTGGGATATCCTTAGATTGCCACAAAAGCACTGAAAAGCCTGCTTCCATTTCCAACATCCTATTTTTGTGAAGCAGGGTTTTCTGCAGCAGCAGCAACCAAAAGGAGATTATGGAGTAGACTGGACATAAGCAACACACTTCAGGTGTCACTGTCTCCCATCACCCACAGATGGGACTGTCTAGCTACAGCAAAACAAGCTCAGGGCTCCCACTGATTCTGCATTATGGTGAGTTGTATAATTATTTCATTATATATTATAATGTAATAATAATAGAAATAAAATGCACAGTGCATGTAATGCACTTGAATTATCCCGAAGCCACACACCCCCACCCGTGGTCCATGGAATAATTGTCCTCCATGAAACCAGTCCCTGATGCCAAAAAGGTAGGGGACCACTGGTGTACCTAATTCAGATTGTCTAGTTAATTGAAATATTAACCTTTGAAGCTTAGGAGGCTTCTAGGCTATGTCTAGGGATTTTATTTCCCTGGAGAATCAGACTGGGCAAATCTATATTTAGTTTGTCAACTTTTTTTCCCTGAATTTTGCCTAGATCTCACTGCCACATGTACAAATGAATTCAATCCACACTGAGGATCTTATTCAAAACTCTGAAGGATTTCCAAGAATGCTCCAAAACTCAGAAGATGCCATTATAGAAAAACATATTACAACACTCAGAGGTTGTCAAACTATTGCTTTATTTTTTTTTGCTGTAATTGAAAATAAAACTAACATGTATTCTTCCATAAGCCCCTTGTGGATTTATTTATATAAAACTGTTGAGAATTTATTTTAAACTCTCTTATTTCTTCATTTTGCATTTTAGTTGAAATCCTGGGGAACTTTAGCAATAGAGGATCCAATACATTATTGTTCATTTAAAAATGATTCCACATCAACAGAGTTATATTAATTCTGATATCTCATTCCAAAATTGAGCTTGCCAAATATAACTTTGTCATATAAAATAAGCTGAAAATACCAACACAGGTCCAACAAAACACATAAAGATAAATCTCTCAATTTATATATTATACTTTCTAGGATATTTAATGAAAATCACTTCAAGTCCTAAGATTCTCTATTAATATAATTCTCAGTTACAACTCCTGAGCTTGTATGAGCTTAATCAGCAACATAGCTTTATAATAACATAATATATATAATATTGACAGGTATTTAGCACTACATATTAGTGTTTTATAAGCAAGCAACTGAATTATTTAGTTGGCTTTTTTTTCCAGATAAGAAGACCCATAGCATTATGGATTTAATACTGATATATCTAACTATTTTTGAGAAACACTGAAGCTCCATTATATCCAGAATATAGATATTTTGCTGAGGTACATTTATGAGTTATGTATGCTGGTGAGGGATCCAAGATGATCCTCTATCTTTCTTTAAAGCAGCTTGGGCCTCCCCTTATTTTTTGTAGCTATATATTCCCCCGATTTGAAGCAAATTTTTCTCCTTTGAGAAAAATACACCATAATTCATCTCTTACCATCTCTCCAACTTCTGTTTCTCTAAAGATATCTAATAATGCTGGTAATAGAAAGGTAGGGGAATTAAAGAGTCTTACAAAATAGATGATTCTTGGCTCAGTGAGGTAGAAGTTTGGGATAATTAAAAGTGCGATGTTAAAATCAGCAAGGGTTTGGATTTTTGAAGTTATTCAACCCCACTATGTTCTTTATAAAAAACTGAAAAAAAAAGAGAGAGAGAAGCTATAAAACCATTTCATTGAGCGCAAATTCAATACCTCATTAAGTAGGAGGCAGAGTTTTAGTGAACGTTAAAAGAGCAGTTACCTTGAAAGAAGATAGTCACATGTAACAAAAATATGAATCTTTATGTTCGCAGGTTTAAGAAGAAAGACAAGGTCTTGGGTATATATTTGCATACACAAGTGACAGGTGACAGAGGTACTAGTTCAGCCACAGGAGTAATCATAACAGACTATAAGTTGAATGAGAATATTATGAAGCATTTTTATTTCTGCAACAAGAAGTGTGGATGGTCGAATTGTCACTTAAGCATTTTTACTTGAGAAGAAACATCTCATCAAGTAAAAAGGAGATAAAAAGAAACAAGATTTAAGCAGAGAAAACAGTATCCTATTTTAGAGGAAAGTTGCCAGGCACTTATTGCCCAGCAAGTATCTTCATGATTCACTCATTATAATTCTTTTCAGGTTCAGATGAGTTCATGGTTAAAAATTATATTGAGGTGATATAATGTAGTGTGTTTTTTTAGTAGTAGACTTTATTTTAATAGGTTTATAACTTATTTCGATTTATATAATCATTAAGGGCATGATGGGTGTCGCTGTAACTATTCAGTTATACTTTCCTAAATTTTATGAGTGGAATTATATGCTTTAGTGATATTTGCAAACTTGGAATTTTGCAAAGGTCCCAGGGCATATGCCTTGTCCTGGGTCTGTTGAGAGTTTATATATATATATATATATATATATATATATATAAAATATATATATGACATGTATATATATGTCATAAAAGAGACCATGGTAAATAAAAGTGTATGTTCCAGCCTTTATATATATATACACACACACACACACACACGCACGTGTGTGTGTGTGTTTCTGTGTATAAGCTTTACAGTTATTACCAAATGGATGGTAGCTAAAAGTGATTTAAGGGGCAATGCTTTCTTTTTCCTTCCCTGATTAACACAATATTTGGTTTATGTCTCTAACGAGAAAATGCTTATGTTTTTATCTTTGTCCTTTTAAATCCCCACCTCATTTCCTCATTCTTATTTTTTCAAAAATTATTAATGGGTTTTCAGGAAAAAGAAAGATTATTGCACAAAGTTGAAAATAGTAAGAAACTGTAAATAGTAAGATTTTTAAACATTATCTCAAACTGTCTTGAAAGCTAAATGGTAGATCTACATACAGTAAGGCTCAGAGTTTATTCTGAAGCAATGAAACAGGAAAGAAAATAGAGAAAGAATGACAATCCTATGCCTCTTTTCTCCCAGGCACAGTAGAGAAGAACCACCGAGGTTGAGGATAGGAGGTGCCCACTGCACACAAATTATTTTCCTATTCTCATTTGAATTTGCCTATGTGGGTCCTTCTGCTTCTACAATACCTTGGGACAATTATAATCAACTCTTTCACAATGAGAGTAAGCACATTGGCTCCTGGACCGTGGTGATATTTAGAAGGAAAAGCCTTAGCTTAGGCACCTGGGAAGAAACTGGACAACAGCAAAATCCACCCCATTATACATGTCCTCAAGTGGAAATGTGTAATACATTCCAAGAGTATCTAATAATACAGTCAATAATTGTTCTTTAGGAAAAGAGAGCAAATATAAGCAAAATATAAGAGAATAGTATATAAACAAAAACAATTTCAATGTGTAGAGCTGAATAAACTATAACTTGAAGAGAAAGGGTCAATATAAGATCAATAAATTTTTATTGTATAAATAATATTTAGTCCCCAAACATAAATGAACATAATCTTGGCTGTGTTTATCTTTATTATTTTAAAAATGAATTATTCAAATTATATATAGCCATAGCTAAAGAGCAAGGATTTTTGCCACCCAAACTAAGACTTATTTATTACTCTGATAATCCAAATTATCTTTAAAAAGGTGCCACTTGTGGCAATACTTTATTGCTAATCCTAATTATCTACCTTCTCAATGATCTAAAAAATAGCAATTACTTTGAACACTTATTGAATATGGAGTAATTGTATAGCATTTGTATTGAATGCACTCCTAAGTTGGTAAATTATAATTCCAATGTTTTCATAGTGTTCAAATTTTCATTTTATATATTTTTTCTTTTTTAATACTAGAAGTACCAAGAACTTTTTGAAACAATTAAAATTATTTTTTTATTATTGCCTATTTTTTAATATTATTGAAGGTCTAAAAGATTAATATTCCCATTTTTATCTGAAACTAAAAAAATACAGCAAATATTTATCAAATACTCAATATTTTTTAATCGCTATGCTAAATATTGTGAGTGATTATCTATCTTTCTATTTATCTTAAAAATCTCTACTCTGAAGATTTCATTCCATTTGATGAAACTTTGGGTATGAAGACAAATAAGACAATTCAATAATATAATTCAGAACATGAATAGTGACCAGATGAATGGCAAAAAAAAAAAAATGTATTCTAAATTCAGAATAGGGTGAGTTCATTGGAGTTGGAAAAAGCTGGGAAGATGTTGAGTTGATTCGTATTGATCAGAGGGGAAATCTATAGGGGAATCCATGTATAATGAGGAAATTATTTGTGGCTAATACTAATTCAGGAGAACATTTATAATTCAGTCACATTTTAAAGAATAGACAAAAGAAAAATAAAACAGATAGAATGATGAAATGGGTTACATTATTTGAACTATAAAGTTGAAGTAAATCATCAACTTATTGGGAGTATTTTGAGATAGAGTTAAAAAGTCTTTCTCAAGAGTTAAGTTTGAAACTATACATGTTGTGAGGAGCTGATTTGAATTGTTGCCCTGTAGTGGTATTCCTCCGTATGGTATGCCGTTAAAATGAAAAAAATCACAAGTAAATGATGCAAACTGTAATTAGAAGTGGAGCTGCTCATGACCTGGTTATCTTTACATTGGTGTGGGAAAGAGTTGAGACATTAGTTGGTCAAATCACATCTGTGAGACAAAATCAAAGGTAAAAATAGCACAGAGAGAAAGATTAGAGACAAGCTCCAGCCACTTGCTTCTGCTTGCAGTAAGCCCTTGGAAAACTGACAAATCCAGAAATAATTAAAAGCCAATGGGTTTTAATAACCATGAGGGTAAAAATTGTCTTGTTCACCAGTGTATTCCCAACACATAGCATGGTATCTGACACTCCCCAAATATTCATTGAATGATTGATTGCGCATTTTAAACTACTATATCAATATCTCCCACCTCTAAGAATTATCCAGAGATGGTAGCTGGGCAATATAGCAATAAAGGTAACTGGTTGCAACTTCCACCTCAGCCCAGACCTAACACACAGTACATCAAATACCACCTCTGTTGTGACATGTTTTGAATTTGTCTAAGTTAAAGTTCAAATATGATACTTTTAACCTTGGCTACAATCTCTGAATAATGCATTTTATAAATAGCAATAGATTTTTTTTTTTTTACAAAAGAAGCATTTATCATGCAAGAGAAAGGACATTGTTTCAAGAATAATAGTCAGTGAAGTTAGTGGCACCCTTCTTAATGAGAGGATTTATAGCTCATTGTTTTCCATTTAAATGTCAATGTGCATACATATAAACGTTTGGACAAACAGGTTTCAGTAATCATGCTATGTAAAGGTCATGTATACCTTGCAAATATTCCTGCATCTCTAACTAATATAATCCAGTTTTTGAGTTCAAATATCAAATTATATCCCTTTCTGCCACCTAGAATTTTGAACTTCTGATATTCAGTGGATCCTAAAAGTTTCACATTTTTATATTTTTAAGAGCCCATATGAAGCCATAAGCAATTAGCATATGCTGTACTGTGGCATGTTCTGTTAACATCGGCTCTTTGATTGAGGATGCACCCTAACTGTTGAATCATCAAAACAACTACAGCAGTATTTTACAACTTCACTTACGCATAATGTGAAGTAATACGCATGCCTGCCCTCTGTAAACATGAGAGGCAATTTGTCTGGCTCCACATTTTATTTTACTTTCAGGATTACACTACTCACTAACTTCAACAAAAGCAATATAATAAGAAATATTGCCTCACAATACCATAGCTCTGCCAGTCAATAACAAAAATTCTCAATCTTAACACCAGTGCCAGGAGATGAATCTCATTATGGTAATTCACTGATCGTATATGGAGTCACATTTCCCAGCATACAAAAGATAACACAAAACAAACACGAGTCAGATAAGCAATTCAATAACTAAGGGTTTTTTTTTTTGTCAAAGATATTGAAGTGTATGTTAGAAATCATCTAATGTCATCTCTTCATTAGTAAAAAAAAATGTAAGCACAGAGTTTATATAATTAGTTCTAGTTCACACGGGTAGTTCGATGGTAAATTCTAGAGAATTCTGCTGTTCATATTTCTTAATTATTCTTTCCATTATATTTCATGTATTACATTGATATTAACTACCACCAAATCAGCACTAACTATAACTTGATAGCTTTAAAAAACTAAACTAAAATATTGAGAAAGCACATATTGAGAATATTGAGAAATGCGGCAGGATCTAAGGTAGTCTAAAGGGTCAGAGAGTCTGAGTGTTAACTAGATTACATGCATGTAAGACATATCCTGGAAATTTATGTAGAAAAGAAGAGGGGAAAATATATTTTTAGTCAAGTTCATTTTCTATTAATTTACAGGATAAGATGAGGTATAAAAAACCACTCCAGGGAGATCAATAATAGAGAATTACATGGACAAATTCATTAGCTAAAATAAGGTTTTGTGATTTGAGGTTTTCGAAAGAAATAACTTCCCAATAATTATACAAACATTGAATTCCACCTTTAAAATAATTTTTAGTACTAGTCTTCAAAATTTGGGGCTAATTATGAACTGTGTATCTGAAACACCACTAGTGGAATCTGCCATTGAAAAGCCCATGATGGCAATGTGCTACATGACTGGTTTGTGCTACATCCATATATCTACTTCCTCCATGAAGACTGAGGGCTTGGAAACATTGTTAAACTTTTATAACAACGATTCTAAGACTATTGCCTTCGTAGCAAAGTCATCTCTGGGGCTGAGTTCTGGGCAGCATACTGGCCCCTAACACAGGCAATGAATTATACCAGCCACAGGGCCTAATTTACATAGCCTTGACTCATTGGAGCAGGTTTTGGTTTTTGTTTGTTTTTGTTTTGTTTCTTTTGTTTTCTAAGCAAAGGGCAGTCTCCTATCCCATCCTGAATATAAAATCCAGGCTGTATGGAGTTTTAAGAGATTTTACCTAGATTTTGTGTAAGTCACTTGGTTTGACTGAATCAATATATGGTACCACCTAGTAAATGTTATTGTTATATTCATTCAAAAGAATAAACACTTCTCAAAATGTGCTCACATGAAATACCTAAAATTATCAACAAATACTGACGGAGACTCAAGCTTGGGAATCAGACAACCTATGTTTAAATCTCAGCTCTACCATTGAGTAGGTGAGTCCCCTGGGTACTTTATTTAGACCCCTTGAACTTTGGGTTTTCTCATCTGAAAAAATGGACTAAGTGTTGGGTTGCTGCAAGAAATAGAATTAATCCTAAGCAAAATTCCGGATATGACTGTTTTAAATGTCAGCAATTATTTTTCTATTTAAAATAGTGTATATGTTTATGTACCACTGAAGATTCTTTCTAGGACAAGCTGAGACATACCATAATTAAGTGTCAACACCTGTGGTACATGCAATTAATGTTACAGGAGGCCAGAAAGAAGAGAGATTAAGGTTGGCATTTTGGCATTTAGGAAGTGTTTCAAAGAAAATGTGAGATTGTGCTAGACCGTGGAACTTGGATATGACTTGAACTAAATGAAAAACATTTTAATGGTGAATTAAACAGGAATAAAAGTAAATATGGGAATGAGCAGGACAGACTATTAGCATCCTAGAAAAATGGACAAATGTTGAAACAATCGTGTGCCAATAGAAAAACATATGACATGTAGTTGCATAAATTCATATTCCATATATGCATGCATGTCTGTGTGTATTTACATACATACACATATCATTTGCAGTCAGAAAACACTATTAACACTACAAGTCATAATTATGTGGTGAGACTATAAAACTATGATTGTTTTCTTTGGAGTTCATTGAAATCACAGATATTATTTGCAAATTTCAAGTCAGTGTACATACATACTTCTTAAAATGGGATCAGTAATATTTCATTTAACGAGCTGAAATCTTTGTTATACTTGGAATCCAAGAGATTTTCATGTTACATATAATATTTCTTATTCAAATGTACCACTGCTAGTTAAGTTTCTTGCAAGTCCCTATGATTTGGCAAATGCCATTGGAGAATTCTCAAACGTGTATTTGAATACAGATTCTAGTACATATTAAAGGTCACATCAGGCCATGGTGAAATAGGAAACACACAAAGACATCAGAGTGTTTTTTTAAAAAAATTCTTACTCTTTAAATTCTGTGATCAGGTCCTTCCAACTTTCTATGCTGGTAAAGTGTCTTTTTCTTTTATATTGCAATGGTGAGAATCCCTATTTAGCAAAGTAATAATATGGCAGCTCAAGATCAGTCTCTGATTTGTTTCTAGCTTGTTTTAAATTTAATTGAACCAGGAAGTCCAAAAGCCCAGAGAACACAAAACTAAGCAGTGTTATTTGAAAATCTTACATAAGTTGAACTCGCATTTCTCAAGTTGTTTTCTATGGATCTCCTGAATTAAATTCAGCAAACAGATGCTGCCATTGCAAGTGAAATAGAAAGTAAAAACCTATGACATTTCTTATTTTGTCAAAAATACAAAAGCTATGAATTATTTGGCTGAACATTAATATTATAATGGGGACTAAAATGATGGCTCTAATTGCATTAGAATCGAGTTATGAAAAACTGAACTAAGCCTGTTTTCAAAAACTTTTTAATATTTAAGTTCACAAGAAGTTTTTAAAAATGTATAGGGTGGTTCTGTGCACCCTCCTCTGAGGCTTACTCAGTATTTACATCTTGCAAAACTATAGTACATTCATCATTTCTTTGTGTTAGGAACATTCCAATTCTAATTCTACTTTTCTAGTTATTTTGAAATACACAATAAATTATTGTCAACTATAGTCACCTTATTGTGCTACCGAACACTAGACCTTGTTCCTTCTAACTGTATTTTTGTACCCATTAAGCACCACCTCTCTTTATCATTACACATTATATGCTTTTATCAAAATATCACATGGACCATATAAATATGTACAACTTTTATGTATCCATAAAAATTTAAAAAATCCACAGTATGATAACAAAACAACTGACATTGGTATAACCTATAGACCTTATTCAGATTTCAGCATTTATGCATGCACACATTTTGGTGTGTATAGCTATACTTAATTTTACCACATCGCTTCATGTAAACACAAACACAAAGTGTTAGATAAATATACCATCACCGCAAGACACCTCATATTTTCCTTTCATAGCCACACACACCACCTTCCCCCCATCCCTATAACATTTTGCTGAGTGAAAGAAGCCAATCACAAAGGATAACGCATTGTATGATTCCTTTTATATGAAGACTAGAATACTCAAATCCTTAGAGACAGAAAGTAGCTTAGTGGTTGCCAGAGGCTGGGTGAGGGAGGAATGTGGACTGACTGCTTAATGGGTACATTGTTTCCTTTTGAAGTAATGGAAATACTTTGGACCAAAATAGAGGTGGTAGTTGCACAACATCCTGAATGTACTAAATACTACTGAATTGTGCACTTTAAAATGGTTAATTTTATGTTATATGAATTTCACCTCAACTTAAAAAATCTAGTCTGAAGGCACCCTGACTGTACCTGGGAGAAGCCAGATGCAGAGCAGGCTCCTCAGTTTCCTGAAAACCCACAAGCAGACATCCCTTAAGAGATGTATTCCCTGGAAACTCTCTTTTGTGATATGTTTATGACTCTTGGACATTATGGACTGAGCAGTCACAAAAGAAACCAGCTGCACTCAAATGTATTTTGCTTCCAGACATTTTTTCCATGCTTAGCCTCCTACCCTCTCACACAGACACAACCACAACCACAAGACATACTCAGTGCTGTATCAGTGGATCCAACCTTTGACCTCTTGAGGTGGAGAGGTTCACAAGCTGGCAACCACTCATCTATTTGCCATCTGTCTCTATAATAATGTTACTTCACAAATGTTATGTAAATGGAAACATGCAATATGCATCCGTTTGAGATTTTTTCCATATAGCATAAATTACATGAGGTTTATCCCAGTTGCATGCATTAATAGTTTGTTCCTTTTTATTGCTGAGTAGTATTCCATGCTATGCATGTGCTACAGTTTGTTTTTTTTTTTTTTTAACCATTCACATATTGCAGGATATTTGGATAATGTCCTATGTTTGGCTATTATGAATAAGCCTGCTATGAATATTTGTGTATAAGTTTCTGCATGAAAACAAGTTTTCATTTCTTTGGAATGACTAAGAGTGCAATTGCTGAGTCATATACTGAGTCCATTTTTAGTTTTAAAATGAACTGCCAAGCTATTTTCCAGTGTGGCTGTACCATTTTATATTCTTACCAGAAACATATGAGTGATTTAGCTTCTCTGCTTCCTTGCCAGCATTTGGTATCTATTTTCTTGTTTTAGCCATTTTAACTGGTTGTGATGACAGTCATTAATTTTGGTTTTAATTTCTATTGCTAATGGCTATTGATGTTGAACATCTTTTATTGCACTTACATATGCCATGTGTGCATCTTTATCTGTGAAATGTCTGTGCATGTCTTTTGTCTATTTTCTGATTGGATTTTTTAGTATTGAGTTATGAGAGTCCTTTATATATTCTAGATGCTAGTCCTTGGCCAAACATGTGGTTTGCAAATATTTTCTCCCAGTCTATAGCTTGTATTTCATCTTCTTGACAGCATATTTTGTGGAGCACAAGTTTTTAATTTTCATGAGGCCTAATTTATCAATTTTTCCTTTTATGGACTGTGTGTTTGAAGTCAAGTCTAAGAATATTTTACTGAGCTTTGGGGACCAAATATATTCTATTAATATTTTTCTATAAGTTTTATACTTTCATATTTACATTTAAGTTCCTGTGATGTTTAGGTTGTGGTTCTGTTTTTTTCCTTTGGCTTATGAATGTCCAATTACCACAGCACTATTTAATTTTTTTTGATGAATTTTCATTCACTCATCTTTTCATTAATTTATAATACACAAGTATTATATGGATATATGCACAATGAAAAAAACAAAAAGGCTACCCCTCCTCCACTGGATTTCCCCTTTGTTGAAAACAAAGGGGCACAATGAAACATTGAAATTTTTATTACTTGATTGTGGTGATGGTTTCACACATGTATGCATATGTCCAAATTCATCAAACTGTATACATTAAATATGTGCAGGCTTTTATACATCAATTGTACCTTAATAAAGCTATAAAATAAATAAAATGGGCCTATTTGAATCTATTTATGGGTTTTCTTTTATTTATTTTTTTTATTTCAGCGTATTATTGGGGTACAAATGTTTAGGTTGCATATATTGCCTTTGCTCCATTTGAGTCAGAGCTTCAAGCATGTCCCTTCCCCAGATGGTGCGCACTGCACCCATTAGGTGTGAATATACCCATCCCCTCCTCCCCTCCATGTGCCCAACACCCAATGAATGTTATTACTATATGTGCACTTAAGTGTTGATCAGTTAATACCAGTTTGATGGTGAGTACATGTGGTGTTTGTTTTTCCATTCTTATGATACTTCACTTAGCAGAATGGGCTCCAGCTCTATCCAGGATAATGCTAGAGGTGCTACATCACCATTGTTTTTTGTGGCTGAGTAGCCCTCCATGGTATACATGCACCACATTTTATTAATCTACTCATATATTGATGGACTCTTGGGTTGTTTCCACATCCTTGCAATTGTGAATTGTGCTTCTATAAACATTCTAGTGCAGGTGTCTTTAATAAGGAAATCATATCTAAAACTTAGATGATGTGATTAAATGAACTGATCATTTTTCTTCTCATCTCCCTATTAAAATCACAGTTTCCAAAGAGATTAATTTACTCCTTAATTTGTGTTGTAGTGTAGTGGAGGAACAAATTTATTATAATCATGCTTTAGTATTATATATTGGTGCATTGCTAATTCAAAGTTATGTTGTAACAGGAAGAAACATACATATAAAGCCATTAAAACACGTTGTTTGTAAAAATTTTGAAAATCAGAAGATCAAAAACAACTCAAAATTCTTTCTGTCAAAAATAGTGTGGAGCATGAAACACACCAAAGAAAAGAAATATTTAGGAAGTTCTACCCCATCCATAATTTTTCTCCCTTCTCTGAGAACTACCATCTTTCCCTTCAACAAATTCATAAGCAGAGTCGTCGGTATCATGTTTGTACGGTGTGACATTGCCTCCAGGTCAAGGATGATTGCACCAATATTGAACCCTGAGTCAAATTTGGACAAACAGATGTACTTCCTGAAAGTTTTTACATGGCTCCACCATTTCTATGGCCTGATTGTTCAATTTTCCTTTGATTCTACTTATACATAAACCAGAATACACACACATACAGCTTGAATTTTGAATTGAATTTGGTTTGGGTTTTTATTTCTTGCAAAGAAGATAGACACTTAATATCTACAAGATGGTTTAAAAAATCAGGTACATTTCAGAAAGAAACGATGATACTACTTGAGACACTGAAGTACACGAAGAACAAGAATATTATCTACAACATATTATCATGATGCAGATATAATTTTTTAAGAAGCTTGACAATGTGTCAGCATTGTATTTTGTATATGACTCTGAATAAAATCATATAATTAGGAATACTGCATAATATTCCTCCAAAATACATTTTATTAATAAGAGCTTTATAAAAATTCTTGTCCTAGATAACTAAGGTTTTTACATAAAAATATGAAAATAATGTAGAAGTTATATCTCATTTATATATCAATTTAAAAATAGTTGATATAAAACACATTTGATTTTCTCAACTTATTCTTCATTATTTATTTTGAGATAGAGAAGTCCACAGAGTTATACAAGTACATATATATATACATCTCTGAGAAATCATAATTACTAATAACTTTGTCCTAATCTTGCATTCATAATCTAACCTTAAAAGAAAACAATTCAAATACATGTGAAGATACTTTTACTTCCTCATCTCCAGGCTAGTCTTCTCTCCTCTTTATAAATGGCCACCTTATATAACCTTTATGTTGAATTCTTTCAAATAGCTCCATTTTTCACACACATTTCTATATCAATAAACAATGTATAATATTATTGTCATGTGTATGAGTGTGTTTATGATCGTTACAAATTTACATAAGTGCTAGGTATCCTTCACAGAGCTAATGATCTGCCCAGAGAATCCATGTTGCTCCACTCCATACTGAGGTAGTATTGCCAAAATATAAACTGTTCAGCCTGTAACTACATTTCATAGCCCTTCTTGCATCTTTTGATTAGTTTCTTGCAATGTAATACGAGTGAAAGTAATTTGTGTCAATTCTGGGTTTGGGACTTTTAAAAGCTAATATGTCTTTTCTACTTCCCCTTTGCCATCCAGTGGCTGAAGGTAGAGAATTCTGTGATTGGAGAGATGGAGGAGCAATAAGATAAAAGAAGTTTGGGTCCTTGCTTAACCATATGTAGGAAAGCCACATGCTGTCATGGATTGTCAGGGACTGACACATGGGCAAACAATAAACATCTATTGTGTTAAACCATTTTAATTTTGCTAGAGTATAATGGCTAGCTTTAAAATAATGAATGTGCATATTGTCATACTCTTCTGTCATTCTACAACTTTCCTTTTTTTCACTCAACATTATGTATTTGGGGGCTATCATTATTGTTATATGTGGAGCTAATACAGAGTTTCCCAAAGGTGGTATTATTAACACTATGGCCTCAATAGTTCTTTATGGGGGAGGTATCGTCCTTTGCATTATAGGATATTTAGCAGCATCCCTGGCCTCTATCTACCAGATATTAGTACAATGACCATGACCTTCCCACCCCATTCATTACAATAAAACAACAACAACAAAAATATCTGTAGACATTGCCAAGTGTCCTCTTGTTGGCCAAAATCATGCCTGGTTGAGAACCACTGATATAATACATTCTTTTTATCTGCTTGATATTATTCCACCACATGCATCAAGGATATTTATTACTATTTCACTACTGAAACTTTGTTGCAATGAACATCCTTGCAACTGAATTTGAGCTAATTTATGACACTCAAATTAACTACCTAAGAAGAAGAAACTCCTTTTCTTTAATACTAATAAAAAGAAAAACATAAAGTTATATAGAGCTGAAAAGTCAGGGGCAGTCAAAAAAGAGGGGAGTCCAATTTAGAGCACTAAGCCAGTGCATAAAAGAAGCTGAACTCCACACTGTCCACACTGGGACACAATCATTTCTTAGTCGTTAATTGATGCAATGGAGGCTTTTTAGTTAGGAATATTGGCTAAATATTACCATGATCCACTATCAGGTAATCCTTTATGATTCTTCCCTTCTCCAAAAAAAAAAAAAAAAAAAAAAAAAAAAAACCTACCATCTAATTCATCAGCAAATCCTGTCAATGCTCCCTGCACATTATAGCTCATGTGAGGCTAGTGAGGCTATTACATTTTTCCATCATAACTGCCACCATCCTTGTCCAAGCCATCTGTAAAAGTGAAAGAGCCTCCCAGAGGGAAATGGACTTTCTAGCCTTCTGGAGAGCTAGCTGAGCCACTGATGATGATGTGGCCTTTTGATTCTAAGTTTAATTTAAGGATCATAAAAACCAAATATTTGTATAAATATCCTCTTAAATGGAAGCACATAGATTATTAGTTCTTTTGAAATGGTGATGTTAAGATCCAAGTTCAACAGTGCAAGGTCATAACAATGATTGTAATTTCTATAACTGGACAAATTTTACCTTTTGTCTTTAGTGTCATGGGTACCATTCCACTGGGGGATCTGATGGGCCTAGGGAACCCATATTGCTGAATAGGATATCTGTTCCTGTTTACGTGGTCATTCAATTTCTGAAAGTCCTTAACTAACTTAATTGGAAACTTTATTTAACCTGATTTCATAGATAAGAAAATTTTCTTTCAGCCAATCTGTACCCAGCATAAAACTCTGTACCTCCTGAGCATTTGCCTTCTCTATCCTCTTCTCACCACAAACAGTATCAGAGTGATGCTCTTAAAAGTGTGTATATCCCATTGTGACATCCCTCCAAATTCTTTAATGTCCTCCTATTGACCTTGGAACAAAGTCAAAACTCTAGATTCACAAGTCTCTTGTCAAACCTTCCCACCTCCATTTCATGATTCACAGATACTGGCCTCTTTCAGTTCCACAAGTTCACCAGCTCTTTCAAGCTTAAGGGCCTTTGTATTAATATATGTTATTTCTCTACAGTAAATGCCCCCCCTTTTTCCCCTCCCCTAATTTTCATAGTTCAGCGCTTCTAAGCATAAACATCACCTTTTCAGAAAGGTCATTAGATAATTGAGTATTGTAATTAACAATGGTTTTATTTTTTATTCTTGTGGCATATACCAAATATCTTATATAGTGCCTAAAGTACAAAAGAGCTCAGTTTCTGAAGACACAAGCAAATGTGACGTAAGCTACAAACGAAATTGCGCCCGAAGACTCAAGAGAAAGATTAAATTGTGAGGTATCCAAGTCTGTAGACCGAAGGTCAAACAAGAAAGTCTTTAGGCTTAGCTTTGTCAATTTTGACCAACAAAGTTATTATTTCTATCTTGCAACAACAAAATACACTTATAGTTCTTTATTAAAAAGCCTTCATTGTTGAAATTGCTGCAAGATAACTTTGTATTACAAGTATAAATAAAATTTTTTGGGTCCAGATTCTCTTTCTTTTTCCCTTTGAAAGTAATTGTTTTCATGAGAGGATTTTTGAAAAGAATGTGCACATGCTCTTTCACAGAAGAGCCCTAAGTCATGCTGCAATAAAGATGTGGGCAGAATGTGGGCTTTGAGTAATGTGTTTCAATCTCAGGGAAATTTCCAGAATAAGGTATTTTGGGAAGTATAAAATATTTGTTTAGTTTCACACAGAAATACACTACTTATATTCAATATATTTTTAAAATTATATATATGTTCTATAACATTTTCAATACAAATTTACTTTTTTAAAAAAATTATATTCTAAATTAGTTGAAAATAAGGAAATTCTCTGAGGTGGTTTCTCAAGGAAGACCACATCTTTCAATATGACTAAGTTGAGATCGATTCATAGCATGAGACATTTTTATATCTGTCAACAAAGACTCTTTCATTGAAGAATAGTCATTCAAGGTCTGTATCTAAATATAGCTTGCCAGATGGCTTTTTATTTCATACCCTAAAGACTTCCTGTGGATTCTGTATGACAATTATTAAATTAATAATTCACATCAGGTGATTGTTTCCTGGTATGACAGAGTTTGGATGTCCATCATATCAAGAAAAATTTCCTGGAAAAACAAAAACAGATGATTCCCAGAGTCAGTGCCACTTTTCTACAGAATGATTTGAGGAAATAATTTTACAGTGAACTTCATCTACTACAGGAACAATTCTATTGTTTACTGAATAATTCCACCTCAAACTTAATATGACCCAAAATAAAAACAAAACAAAAAACTAAATTCCACTTCAAACCTACTCCTCAAATACAGATTCTTATTAAATGGAACCACCATTTACTAAACCTCTCCGTTCAAAACTTTTGAGTCATCTAGGATTTCTTTGTCTTCATTATTTTCATTTAATCAAGCTTCAAAACATGTAGATTCTACAACAAAAAAACCTTTTTTTAAAAATGTGCATTGTCACCATTCTAGTCAAAATCACAATGCTTTTGTGACTTGACAACTACTATGACCTCATAGCTGTTCTTCTTGCATCCTCACTTAGCCTATTGACCCTCCAATCCCCATTCAAATACCCTCCACTTCCAACAAAGTCCCTTTGCCACATGGGAGTCATAATGAGCTTGAAAAAAGATAGAGATGATTATGCCATTCCATTTGACTAAAACTCATCAGTGGCTCCTTATTTCTCTTAGGATAAAATCTAAAATACTAAACACAATTTATAGGGTGCTGCATGAGGTAATTCCTATTTACAGCCTCCCCTTCCCTGGAAGATGCATTGTCAATCTATTCATCTTTCTATATGCTAAGCATACTTGCCTTTAGTTCCTCAAATATACTTGTTCTTTTACTTCTGTCTTTAATCCATGTGTGCTTTATAAGCCAGAAGACATTTTACCACCACCCCTAAGTAATATAAACTGGACAAGTACATCCAACGTGTTTACTCTGTGGTCAATTTTTACCTTCAAGTGAATTTGTTACCACCGTGAACTTTACTATAGGTGAAACCTTTTGTTCACTTGGTTTATATGATCACAAAATAACGTAAAGCTTCCAGAAAGTTGAATTTGTTTCCTTTCAGATTAAAAATACATCAAAAACTCCCTCATACTTTAAAAAAGAAAATATATCTTCACGGAAAAAGTTACCATTGAATATAAAAGTGATGTTTTTCAAATAAGTAATGAATTCTCAATACATATATTTTCCTATCAAATATGCTATTAATCCCTACATACTACCTTTAAATATTAATTTTCTTTGTGAATTCACTCATTTGTTTACCTTGAATTATTCATTTTATTATAATGAAATTTGACTTTAAAAGTATAAATTTAAAAATTACCCATAATTCTATCACCAAGACATCGACACTCAATTATATGAAGATCATTTCCATTTGTGAGTGTCTCTATCTTTATCTTCCCTGTATTCTGCATCAATCTATCTTACCCTAAAAAGCATACTACATACACTGCTTTGTAACTCACTTTTAAAATTTTTTCAATAGGTCATGGGCATGTTTCTACTTTTATATATAGAAATGCTTCAGTGTTTTCAATATTTTGATGGCTGCATAATTTGCTATTTCATCAATGTCATAATTTATTTAACCATACTTTAATTAGGGATACAACCCATTTAACTATTTACACAAATTTAAGATATATGTCAATTTTAAAATTTAATGCATATTGTCTCTATAATTCCAGTCAATTTATAAGAATTTATAAATTCTCCCACCAATAGAGCTGAAGACTTTCTATTTTTATTTTTGACAACCTTGGAAGTATTGACCACTGTGGGTTGATTTCCATTTTCATCTCCTAAAATACTCCATAAAAATCACATGTGTTTTTGTCAATTCCCACTTCATACCTACATCACTTTTGAGACAATTTAATTTAGGACTCACTTTGAAATTCTTTATTATAGGGCTCAAATTCAATTACATTACATTCACTACCAATAGAAGATACAGATTCCTCTCAATACTTTCTGGTTGTTGGAACTTCAAAAATATTTTAAAATAGCAGGATAGACAAAATCTACGTTGAAATGAATTAAAGAGCTTTATCCTGAATATCGTGTTCCATCAAATAATTAGAAATGCATCAAAAAAAGATCATAATTTAACACTTTAAAATGTATGTTATTTATAAACAGATATATTATACATATTCAGAGGATCACCAGAGTTAACACATTGCTTCTTATCCAAAAATTGATTTAAGAGTCATTTGCTTGGAATTTGTAATGCAAATTTTGATGAGGAAGAATTTCCTAGGCTAGTTCTTCATATGCAATTGAATATATACAATCTACAAGTAAAATAATAGAATACAATCCTGGATTTTGGATTCTGGAAACAGTGGATCACATTTTACAGGTGATTGGATGAATAAAAAGAAGACAGAAAGATGAAGGAAAAGACAAAAGAAATACTTAAGGAAGGAGAGAATTAGAGAAAAGATGCCAGGATAAAATTCTGAAATACGTGATTTTGGTTATCTTTCATGCATTACCTATTAAACCCTGTTTGGTCTGACTCATATCCTATTCTATAACCTCATCTCTCATTGCTACTCTTTCCATCGCCCTCTCTACTCACTCTAACCACGTGAGTCAATTTTTGTATTTCTTGATCATGTAAATTCATCTCTCCCATTACGCTTCCTCTTCCCCTCTCCGGAATTAGTTTATCCAGCCCATAAGAGGTATAGGTCTGCCTATTATCTCAGGTATCAGCTCAAAGATAACTGCTTAATAGTGGCCTTCCCTTCTCTTTTAATTGAGAAGTTCTAAAATCCAGACTTACTCTCTATAGGTTACATGATTATCACTCATGATCATATTTTTTTAAGTACTTGTTTATTACGTATCTTTCCCTGCTAGAATGTAAGCTCCGTTTGAACAGGGAATTGTATCTTTTTCACCCCAGACTGGCCAGTGCCAAATATAGTGCTTGGACCATAGCTGGTTGTAAGTTATTCTTTCTTGTATTCATTGAGATTGGGGTTTGGCTGTAAGTGACAGAAAATCCAAAATAACCGATGTTAGGTACAATGAAAGTTTACTTCTTTCTCAGAAAGGAAGAGACTGTAAGAGCCAGTTCAGTGGCTCCATGATCATTAAGGACATGGAAAATTTGAATATTCATTTGTCTTCTTTAACATTTTATTCTATTTTGTAGTTCAGATGGCTACTCCAGTTCTAGCCATCACATTCCCATTCTAAGTAGCAGTGAGGAAGAATGAGGACAATAAGGGACACATGTCATGACTTACTTGTCTTCCTAGAAACTTAACACATTAATCCTGATTTTGCCACAATTGTTGGAACAGGATGACATGGTCACACCTAGCAGCCACAGAGGATGGAAATGTGGACTTTAGGCTGGGCACAGTGGCTTAGACCTGTAATCCTAGCACTCTGGGAGGCTGAGGTGGGATGATCGCTTGAGGTCAGGAGTTCAAGACCAGCCTGAGCAACGATGAGACCGCTGTCTGTACCAAAAATAGAAAAAAATAGGCTGAGTGTGCTGGCATGCACCTATAGTCCCAGCTACTTGGGTGGCTGAGACAGGATGATCACTGGAGCCCAGGCGTTTGAGGTTGCAGTGAGCTACAATGATGCCACTGCATTCTACCCAGGGTGACAGAGTGAGACTCTGCTTCCCCACAAAAATAAAAGAGAGAGAGAGAGAGAAATGTAGACTTTATTCTTGAAAGCTAGTGGCACAACTAAAAATTAGGCATTCTATTTCTGTAGAAGAGGAGCGGGATGGATCTTGGGGTATAACTGGTAATCTCTGGTTCATTTACTCATGGTTGAATAAACAACATTCTGTAATACTTTTCTCATAGCTAGAATCCCTCAGATGCCTAGTGTTTATAAGACTGTCTATTTAAGCCCTCTCCTGACACCTGGGCTAAGCACCCATTCTCTCTAAACCCATTCTCTCTAACTCCCCCAAACCAATAATTCATAGTGTAGCTGGCATCAAGTATGTGTCCAAAAGATAGATATATGCCCAAACTTTTTTACATTCTTCCTCATTGAGAGGTAAGGGGCCAACTTCTTTCTTCTACATGTAAATTTCAAGTTGTTTTAGTTTGTTGAGAAGAAGATTCTTTCTCATTTTCATGGTCTTGGCTTCCCCCCCTCCATTTGTGAGAGAAAAGATCTGCACTAGAGATTTGGTGGCTCAGGAGATTCAGAAGCAGCCACATCTCTTCAGCAATGACCATAGTTGGTGATATGCCACAGTGGCCTCTGCTAAGATAATAAAGGAAAGAGAATCATATAGAAGTACTCCGTCTTTTGGCCATGTTCACCCAGAGTAAAGCTTCTGTCACACAGAGCTAGGGAGAGAGAGGAGTGCCTCATTGCTCAAATATCATAGTTTCTCACTGTTCTGACTGAGATTTAGCAGGTTTTCTGGAATAAATGTTTCTCCATTAGCGATATGCTCTTAAGACAATTCCCAGAAATTTTCAGTGGTTGTTTTATTACAATTTTCACCAGTTATGGTTGTTTTGCTAGGGATAGTGTCCATGGAGTGCCTCACACCACCATTCCATCTTTTCAAGATGTTCATGTTTATATTTTGCTTACCTTGGCTTTCATGATTGCAGTGGCACAGGCTACCATTAGGGGTAGAGTGGATTAATTTAACTTTAATTTAGAAAAATGAACTCACGTAAGTAGGTAAAAAATTGACATTTATAATTTGCATTCTTAGGCACTGTTTTTTTATATTTATTCTAAGAAAGCACATATTTAATGCTAAATGGTAAAATGGTTACTGCCAAAAAAAAATTTACAAAGAATGTGTCAAAATCTTTCACAGCAGATAGTTTTTTACTTAATAAAAAATTTATCTTTGGTGAACAAAATTATTTTGGCTGCATTAAGAGAAAAAATGGAATCAAAGGATAATAAAGTGCTTTTGAGATTTGGAGATTAGCATTTATGAATGCTGGCAATAGATTATAGAAATAATTCAAGCAGTGTATACAATTTCAAGTGCACAAACAAGTGTCAAATTCTTGAATTGTTTCATAAGTTCCTACTTATGAATAGCCACTATAGAAACACACCAAATATCAAGAGTTTAAAAGACATAAGGAAAGAATCCAAAAAGAGTTAAAGCATGGGTAATTTTTGGTTTTGGAAATAGAAAGCCATAGGGGCTTTGAAATTAAAGGGATTTTTTGGAGCCAGGTTTTACAATGGCTTGTGAGAGCTGAATGTTAAACTTTAAGGAATTTTGAGGGCCTGCTGTTAAACATAGCCCTTGATAAAATTAAATTATATAAGCTTACTAAATTATATTAAAGCAACTGTAATAAATACTCAAAACTCATCACTCCCCAATTATTTTACTACATTTTATTATTATCATCTATACTTTAGATAGTTATTTACAGCTTTGTATGGTGAAAATGCCATATAATAATATGACACTACATGTCTCTTCCCCACTCCACACTCAGCAGCATCATGTGGGAAGCTTGAAATTGAACGTGGTAGAAGTTTTTATACCACAGAAATCAGCAAACACTTCAAATCAGAGCTTTACATTTTTCAGTGAGCTGGTTGTTAAAAATATACCTACATACTACATGCAACAGAGAGACAGATACAGAGAGACACAGATATAGGTACAGGTAATTTAGATATATGGAGATAGAGAAAGGTAAATATAGATATGTATATTCAGCCAGCTATATCAGCAAGGTAAATGAATAAAAACTGAGAATTTTTTAGCAACTCAAGTTAATTTCCTTAGTAAAAATAAACCACATAAAAATAAATTCTTGTTCTAGTCTTGTTACTTGGTATAGAACTTCAGAAACAAGCATAGTGTGTAACCAGGGAGTACAATTGTGGCATACGATAAACATATCCACATCTATGAATGTCTACACAGGGCTGTTGTGAAATACATTCAAGGGACAAACATTTATTGAGTTGCTGACTACTCCCTATAGCTTTCTGTGATAGATAAAATAATGAGTAAAAAATAGTCACTATTCTTAGGGATCTCAAATTATGCAAATGGACATGGAATTCTACAAACCATTTGAAAAGAGGTATCCATGGAGGATGAACTAATATTTGCTGACAATCTATTATGTGATAAATATAATAAAATATTATATTAGTATTATCTCACATAATTTCTATATGAATTCTGATAGCTAAGTATCATTACTCCATTTTATGTATCAGACTTAGAGAAGCTGAATAACATCACAATATTTAGATTCTTTACCCAGTAAAAGCTACTGACTTTTATCTACATTTCTTATTTTCTTTCATATCTTTATTGGCATCTCCTTTAGTAAATATCCTGTGAAGAGTATCGTATATAATTATTAAACCAAGGTTATTCTAAGTTAAACTAATCCATTGTGGCGATGTCTCCCATTTAAAATATCACTGCTCAAATGGAGAAAACTGAGAAATAAAAAATAAAAGGCAACTTCTTAAATTTCGGCAACACAGAAAAAATGGATCCTAAAAATAATAACAGGTTTTTTTAAAAAGCAAAATCTCATGATGACCTCTTCAGAACTATTCACATCTTTGAAATTATGTCTTCTGTGGCATACTGGAGAATGTAGTTCAAGAGGGCAAAAACAACAACAAAAAAAGGTTTCGAAATATAATATGAATTCCACTTTTATCATCAGAGGAGACTATAGAGTATAAAAAGTATAAAAAGGCACCAGATGCTCTTATTTATAAACTATAACTATATTTTAGAAAATAATTTATATTTTTTGACAGTCTTCCAGATTGAACACACATTTTGGCATACAATTTACCTCACACAAAGATGATAGCTGCATTATAAAGTTAGACTCAATGAAGTTTTTCAAATTTATAATAATCAAAGTTATCCCTTATTTGGTTTTATATAATATATGCGTACCTACCCCATACATCAAAGGAAGACACAAGGAAATACTTCCACTCCCTGGGGAAAATTTTGGATAAAATTATTTAGTTGACCCTTGAGAAATACAATTGAATCTAAACTTACTTACATAATCTTACATTCGCTTTTGCTTATTTGATATTTAAAAAAACTTTACCAATTTTATTCTAGAAGCAGAGCTGAATAGTGTTATGGTTGAGAGTAACACCTCCGAAGGTGACAGTGCCTGGGATCAAATACACTTACTGTTCTGGGTAATTTATGCTGCAGTTTTCATCTTTGTAAATGAGGTGGGATACATGAATAATACCTAGTACGTAAACAGTCTGACACATTTTAAGAATTTATTGTATGTGTGGTTTATAAATAAACCAAATTTATAGTATATACCAAATTGTGAAATATATAGGTACATAGTAGTGTACAATTGTCTTTGTTATCATTCTTTAAAATATGCCTTAAGTAACAGAACATAAAGTTAAAAAAAAGTAGACTTTAGCAGTAGACAAAATTATTTTAGATGAATTGTTAATATTCATTCTTGACCTATACTTTTAAATAAAAAGTTTAAATCTCATTATAGCTTTAAAAACATATCCTTAAATAAGAGATAAGTGTTGGTGACAATATGGAAAAAAGGGAAACCTTGTACACTGGTGGTAGGAATGTATATTGATACAACCATTATAGAAAATGGCATGGAGGTTCCTCAAAAAATTAAAAATAGAATTACCATATGATCTAGCAATCCCACTTCTGGGTATTTATCTGAAGGGCATGAAATTAATAACTCAAAGTGATATCTCCACTCCCACATTTATTGCTTCATTATTCACAATATCCGAGATATGGAAACAACCTATGTCTGTCATAAATGGATGAATAAAGAAATCAAAGTGTATATACTATGAAATAGTATTCAGTCATGAAAAATAAAGAAATATTGCCATTTGTGACAAAGTGAACTTGGAGGACATTATGCTAAGTAAAATAAGTAAGACAGATAAGGACAGATATTGCATGATATCACTTATGTGTGGAATCTAAAATGTCGAAGTAGAGACTGAAATAGTGGTTGACGGAGGCTGGGAAGTGGAGTAAATGGGAAGATGTTGGTAAAAAGTTACAAACTTTCAGTTATGAGATAGATACATTCTAGATATATAATGCACAGCATGATAACTGTAGTTAGGCAATGTATTGTATACTTGAAGTTGCTAAGGAAGTAGACATTAAGAGTTCTCATCACACAAAAACGGTAACTGTGTCAGATGATGGGGATGTTAAAAAACTAAATGATTTTCATAGCATTTCATCACAGCAGTTACAAAAGTACAAACTGATATTTAGTCACAAGCATCTGATAATCAACTGATTGTCATAATTATTCACTATGGTTAAGTTACCTTTCTATTACTGCAACGGGAAAATATTTCCCTAGTGTTTCTATAATCATATTTTACCTAAAACACAAACATGTGTTAGTCTCACATATCTCAGTTCTTACTCAAAATTTACTTCATTTTCAGTAATGGAAAAAAAATTTCCTCCTATTAAGACCAACTTATTGCTTGATATCTTTAATTTCAAGAACAGTTAACAAAATTTCAAATATTTTCTGTTATTTGTGTTTCTTTGGACATTAAAAATTTTAGCATTATACCAAATGTGGGCCACAGAAGCAATATGTAATTCTTAAACACATTTCCTAAGTATGTTTGACATTTCAGTTGTAAAGCAGTCAGTCACTTTAGGCTAATCTGTTGTAACAACAAATTTCTGAATCTTAGTATCTTATTTCTTGCTTATACTCTGGCTATCATGGTATAGCAGGGGACAGCCACATATTGTGGCCACTCGGGAGGATAGAGAAGCCACCCTCTAGAATGTTGTCGGTAGCTAAGTCTGAGAGAAAAGAGAACATGGTCCAGAAGTGACAAAGGTCACTTCTACTCACAATTCATTGATCAAGCATGTCACATATCCAAACCTAACATCAAGTGGGTGAAGAAGTGATTCCATGTACCAGGAAGCAGGTGGAGGCAGAATAGCTACAAACAGCCCTAGTGACCACCACCTTGGTCTTCTTTACTATATAGCTACAACTTAGTAAAATATATTTCATAATAGGTAAAGGGAATAAATAATTTGACAAAAATTAATTTCTTATGGTATTTTCTCTATTTATTTTAAATGATAAATTAACTAAATCTTTATAAGTCTATAAATTTTGATTCCAATTTTCTTCCAGAGAGCAAGTGATAATTATATTACTCTATAGTTGAAAATCATAATGAGAGAAAAGAAAATTGACAGAATCAGAATCAGAGAGACATAGGTAAAAATCCTGGCTTTTTCTTTTGGTAGTTGTAGTACTTTGCGGAAGATTTTTGATCACACCAGCCCTAAGTTTCCTCAGGATGGAATTAATATCATCTAGCTTAAATGAGTGATTGTAGTGATCAAATGAACTAATGTTTCCATATGTGCATGGCCTATAATAGATGCTTTGCAAATGTTATCTACCCTTTTTCCCCATAGCCTCCTTTGGGAAAAATGTTGATAAGGAGTTGTAGCTTTCTAAAGGGACCATGAACTGGACTCTTTGAGCTTATTATAGGGAAAGCCTAGTGAGGTTAGAGGGGGTAGGCAGTTGCTATAGTTCTCCAAGTTATGGTCAAGAGCCTTAAAATGAAACACCTAAAAAAGATCCGTCTGGGAGTAGACAGGTAAACTACAGTGAGAGCTAAAGGTGAGAATATTTGTATGGATAACTCGAACATGTCTTTTAGCCATTTTGACAATTAGTGGATATTTTATACTGTCCTTTCAAAATATACTTGTGATATTTTCCACTTAACTTTTTCTGCATGCCATTTTTACACTTATATTTTGAATAAATTTTAATAATGTAAAATTTATCTTCTTGGATTTTTGCTCTCTCCAGTTTCCCATTAACTTTGATGTTTCTGATAATTAACTGCGGTAGCAGATGCACTTAAACAGCATGTTGCAAATCCTACAGCATGAGAGCTCTTTCTTTACTTACGCTGAGTTCCCGAACTGTACCCACTGAAGACAGCTAAGAAGAGACAGTGAATACTAATCAAAGCAGAAAGAATAGCTTGGTTGTGGTCATGTCTTAACAAGAAACTCTTTTGCCAGAAGAGACATCTGTTTTACATGCTACCTATTTATTCCTATTGAAAATAGCCATTTCACAATGACGGTAGAATGTTGATGAATAAAAGTTTTACCATTTGCATTTTGTGGTACATAAACTATAACTGAAATTATATAGTATTTTATATTTATTGCAAAGAACATAAAAATTGGTACACATGAGCTTTGATTAAACACATCTACACTCAGAACCCTTGCACTAGTTTAAAGCCATCGATGGCAAAGGTTAGAATTCTTGTTTTTAATGAGGAAAATATTCCAGTAAAGACATGAAATTATCAAGCATCTGCATCAGCATGACCAGGTAAACACTTCTGGTTCATCCTTGACTACGGTTTTCCTTTTTTGCTGACAAGGGAAATTTGATACTAGGCTAACAGACTACTTCCAACTCTTGTAGATGTTTGGGTGATATATTGTGAGTGTTTGTTTTCTCCCAAAATTTGTATGTCGCTTTTTTTTTTTTTTTTGAGACAGAGTCTTGCTCTGTTGCCCGAGCTAGAGTGCCGTGGCATCAGCCTAGCTCACAGCAACCTCAAACTCCTGGGCTCAAGTGATCCTCTTGTCTCAGCCTCCTGGGTAGCTGGGACTACAGGTATGCGCCACCATGCCAGGCTAATTTTTTCTATTTTTAGTTGTTTGGCTAATTTCTTTCTATTTATAGTAGAGACGGGGGTCTTGCTCTTTCTGAGGCTCTTCTTGAACTCCTGACTTCAAGTGATCCTCCTGCTTCAGCCTCCCAAAGTGCTAGAATTACAGGCGTGAGCCACCACACCAAGCCTGTATGTCAAATTCTAATTGGCTAGGTGATTATAATAGAATGTGTGGCCTTTGGGAAATTATTAGGTCATAAGGGCTCTTCCCTCACAAATGGGATTAGTGCCTTTATAAAAGAGACCCAACAGAGCTTATTTAGCCCTTCTACCACGTGAGGACACAGCAAGAACTTGCTGTCTGTGAGGAAGTGGGCCCTTAGAAAACACTGAACCTTCCAACACCTTAATCATGGACTTCCCAGCCTCCAGAATTGTGAGAAATAATTTTTTGTCAATTATAAGTCATCCTGTTTGTGGTATTCTTGTTATAGCACCCAAAAGGACTTAGATACCGAGTTTCGAAAGATTTTGGCAGTCATTACTGTCTCTTTTATTTATTATTTACCAGTGTAAAGTTCTACAATCTGGTCAAGGGAGTTTGAATATAATAGCCACCTAGCAGACACTGTATACAAAATCAAAGATTTCTAAGATGTAGAACCGGTCACATTACTATCGTGGTTTCAGGAACAATGTCTTTCTTACCGCAAAGAGACCAACTAACATGGTGCAATAAAGCAATATTCACTCTCTTTCCTCAGGGACTTTGTATGAATCCAAAGGCAGAATCTGCTAGAAGTGGCAAAGTGGAGGGTAAAATAACCATTATCACCAGGACCTCGGGACCACACAAGATCAGGCATGTCTGGTTTGGGGAAAGCATGAGTTTTCCTCCAAGTATAATAGTATTACTGGTGGAATCCAATTAGCAATTAACTTTCCAGGCAAGGCCTTAGGAACTAAACTTATACATGTTTCCATCTCAATTTTGTAAGCACCTCGTCAAAGTAGTATGTAGGGACCCCTATCCACTTTAAACAGAATTAGGTGCCCCTCTACATAGCACTTAGTGATTATAATTTTGGTGTATATTTTTCCCAAGGAAGATATGCCAAGCATAATGATACTATGACCCTGTGAAAGTTTTTTTTTTCTTTTTTAATTGTCAACAGAGCATACCTCATTCTATTTGGATTTTACAAAATTATGTTGTAAGTTTTTGTCTCCATTATTATAAGAAAATGTTGTGTCTCATTTAATTTGTGCTGCTATAACAAAATACCTGAGACAGGTAATTTATAAACAACAGAAATTCATTGTTCACAGTTCTGGAGGATGGGAAGTCTAAGTAAGATCAAAGGCACTGTCAGGTTCAATGTCTGGTGAGGGCCCAGTCTCTGCCTCCAAAATGGTGCCTTGAACACTGCATTCCCTGGAGGGAACGAATGCTGTGTCTTCCCATGGAAGAAGGCATGAAAAGATAAAAAGGCCTAATTAGTTCCCTTCAGCCTTTTTATGAGGTCACAAAACCCATTAATTAGGGCTCTGCCCTCAGGATTTAACCACCTCCTAAAGGCCCCATCTATCACAGTAGCAATTAAGTGTCAACATACAAATTTTGTGGGATACATTTGGACCATAGAAGTTTGTAAAGTAATTTACAAATATTATAACAAATTTCAGTACATAAGAGAATAAATATTACTATTTTGGAAATTATATTTTAATATTTTCTACACATGTATTTTAAGATATTAAATGTACTTGCTATAATATATTTATATATATTTTTT
>RJWJ010009456.1:0-49835 GCA_004363605.1 Indri indri
ATAGTAAGAGAAAGCTGCAACATCTAGCATGACTGACCCAGACAAAAACAAACAAAAGAGAAACATGAAATACTAATATCAGGAATGAAAGAAAAAAGGGAGACATTTAAAGATCCTGGTGACATTAGGGTTTGTAAAGGGATATTGTGAACCTCATTATGCCCCAAATTCAATAACTTAGAGGAAATGGATAATTTTGTTGAAATATAAAACTTTCAATTGACACCAAATAAACAGAAAATACAAATAGCCCTATATCAGTTTTTCAAATTACATCTATAATTAAAGAGCTTCCCAAAAGAAAACTCTAGGCTCAAATGGCTTCACTGGTTAATTCTACCAAATATTTGAGGGATAAATAAGACCAATTTTGCACAGATTCTTTCAGAGAAGAGAGGAAGAGGTGACAATTCCCAACATGTTTTATTAGTCCAGCATAATCCTGAAATCAAAACTTGAGAATAATGAAAGAGGAAAAGAATTATAAGCCAATATCTTTCTTGAACAGAAACACAAAAATCCTTCAGAAAATTAGCAAATCAAATCCAATAATGTATAGGAAATATAACACATCATGATCAAGTGAATTTATTCCATCAATTCAAGACTATTTTGACATTTGAAGATCAATTGAAATTTGCATTAGCAGAGTAAGGAGAACAACTATACTATTGTTTCAAGAGGTGAAGAAAAAGCATTTAAATAAAATTCAACTCATTCATTTAGAAAACTCTCAACAAACAGGGAACAGAAGAGAAGTTCCTCAATGAGGTAATAGGCATCCATAAAAACACTACAGCTAACATCATGCTTTATGGCAAGAACCAGAATGGTTTTTCCCCAAGGTGGGGACCGTGGCAAGGTTGTCCCTCCTTCCCACTTCCATTCAACGTTGACTTGAGGCCATGGCCAGTGGAATAAGGCAAGAAAAAGAAATGAACCATATAAAAATGTCACAGATGACATGACCATGTCTGTAGAAAATCCTAAGTAATCTAAAAGAAAACTACTAGGACTAGTTAGTCAAGTTTTTAAGTTTGTAGGCTTCAAGGATATACTAAACAACTTAATTGAATCAAGGTCTTAAAAGAAAAGGGGAGTTTGAGAAACTGTCACAGATTGGAGGAGACTAAAAAGCGATGATGAATAAAAGCAACATGGGATCTTGGAGTGGATCCCAGAACAGAAAACCGACATTAGTGGAGAAACTGGTGAAATCCGAATAAAGTCTTTAGTTTAGTTACTAGTGTGGTCCTGGTGTCAGTTTCTTTGTGCTGACAATTGTAGCATGGTTATATGAGATGCTGATGTTATGGGGTCAAGCTGGGTGAGGGCACAGGGGAACCCTTCATACTATCTTTGCAATTCCTCTTTGAGTCTGAAATTATGTTAGAATAAAAAGTTTAAGAACAGGGAAGACGGCAGAGGAGGCTCCTTGAATGTGACAGAAGCAGCGAGACGGTGGAGGCAGCGATGGGGGCAGTGGCTCCTCCCCAGGCCAGCTCTGCCGTTCGCATCTGGAAGCTATTCCTGAGAGCTCAGCCTCTTAGATCTCCTTCCAAACACTCTGAAGCTCCTTAATACCCTGTAATAAATCCCTTGCTGCTTAAAAAAAAGAAATCACTGCTAAAACAACGAAAAGCCATAGATTGGGAGAAAATACTGCTAACACATATAACTGACAGAGGAATTGCTTCTGGAAAATATAAAGAACTCCTACAACGCAATAATGAGATCACGAGTGTAAAAACAAGCAAGGGAGCAAAGTACCATGTCACCAGGAAGAGACACAAAGAGCCAGGAAGCACATCAACGGTGCTTGATACTATCAGCCACCCAGGAAATGCAAAATAAAACCTCTGCGAGATCTCACTTCACATCCGTCAGGGATAAAATTAAAAAGAGTGACAATCCTAATGTCGGGCAACACAAATCAACGTGCAAAACCGTTTTGGAAAACTGGTGATGTCTACAGAAGGCAGATACACAGGTACCCAGTGATCGCATCCTATGCACGTACCCGGGAGACCTGCACATGTGTGCACAAAAAGAACAAGAATGTTTACAGCAGCTTTATTTCTAAAAGCCAAAAGACGGGAACAACTCTCTGTCCATCAAAAAGAGATGCAGAACCTGTGGCATGTTTTTACAGTGGAATGTTAATCGGCAATAAAAACGTACGGACTTTTGTCGCAGGCAGTAACGTGACTGTATCTCAAAGCATCACGCTGCGTGAGGGAATCTGACAGAACAGCTCCTACCGCGGATCCTACTCGAAGTTCAAAATCAGAGCCGAGCCACGGTGCTGGGGGCAGAGCAGGAGCTCCTCCGGGGTGGGACTGACTGGAAGGGGAGGGTGGGAGGTTTCTGAGGCGATAGAAAAGTTCTGTATCTTAAGTTTTAAAACTTGGGGTAAAATATACATAAAATGAACCCTTTCCACCATTTTTAAGTGTACGGTTCTGTGGCATCAAGCACATTTGCACTGCTGGGCAACCACCATCCACCTCCGGCGTCTTTTCATCTCCTAAACCGAAACTGTCCCCGTTACACAATTTCTCATTTCCCTTGCTCCAGCCCCCACCGTTCCACCTTCTGTCGTCTCCACGCATTTGACTGTCCCACGTCAGACCACCTAAGCGGAACCACACGCTTTGTGTTTTTATGTCTGGGTCACCTCCTTCAGCAAACGTTCTTGGGCCATCCACGGGCTGGCAGGGGTTTGAATAACATTCCACTGTGCGATGTGCCACCCTTAGCTCACCCATTCACCCGTCCACGCGCATTTTGCGTGGTTGCCTCCTCTTGGCTGTTGTGAACAGTGCTGCTGTGGGCACGGGTGTGCAGATGTGTTTCAGGAAAGTTCTGTGTCTTGGCTGGGGTGCTGATTACACTGGGGTACACATTTTCAAACAAGTGCTCCCCTGAAAATCCACGTGTCAGACTGTCAGCAACGCGAATGGCCCCGTTTTCCTCGTGCTCACCACGACAGGCCCTTAGGTGCGGTCTTCTGTCCCTCTGCGCCACCTCGGCGCCCCCTACCGGCTCCCTCCATGGGGGCCTGGAAGGAGAACCCCTTCCTGCCTCCTCTCCAGCCCTGGGCCAGGGCTCTGCCAGGTGGCTCTGTGCCTGCGCGCCCCACGTGCCTGAGGAGACACGTTCCTTGTGAGCGTGGCTGAGTCTCCACGGAGACCTGGTGGTGGCCCCTGTGCGCCACACACTCGGGACGTGGTCTGCTCACCCCAGACCCTGACTCTCTGCAGCTGAGCCCTGGAGACAGAGTGAACGCAGAGTGGCTGCGGGCAGGCTGGGCCTGCGTGTGGCTGGGGACGTGGTCTGTGCGCCCCTCAGCCTTTGGGGCCCTGTGTGGAAAACACCAGCCTCCTCCAGCATGTTGGGGGAGACTCTGCATATTTTTTAAAACAAATCAACAATAGAGTTGCAATAGGCTTAAGGCCTTCTTGCTTTTCTTGACGAAAGTTCTCTATTGCATTAATAAAGAGAAACGGTAGGAATCATGGCAAAAATAATAACGGAGTAGCTCTGCTGGAGAGGAGGGGCTGGAGCCAGCAGCTCTCTGGGGGACCTCTGCCTACTCTGGAGCTAATTCTTTGCTGAAATAAGTTTGATCTGTCTTAAAAATAATTAACACAGCTCACATCTCCGAGAAGACAAATGGAGCAGTAGAAAGTCTGAAGGTGAACTAGCTCTGCCCCTCTGCCGAGCGTCTCCCCCAGGTAAGGGCGGGCCGCGTCCTCAGTCTCTGCCATGCACATGCTGGGGACGGGGCCAGCGGCACGATCCCAGCGCACTGGCATCGGCTGGGGGCAAGGCTGCTCCCTGGCATGGCTCTTGGGGCTGAGGCAGTGAACAGAAACCCGCCTGCTGCCCAGCCTGCAGCCCGAGCTGCGTGGAGGGCCCCTGAGCACCCCTTACCTGGCAAAACCCACCCCAGGCGGGTCACGGAGAATGGTGTTCAGAGCAGGTTGCAGACCCCATCGGGCATGGCAGGTTGTTCCTGAAGATCCCAGAATCTGGAAAGGCTGCTTCCCCGCACAGCACTGGAACCATCCACCGGCCCCCCGCAGCCACATCCTCGTTCTGGGTCTCTCTGCTTGAGGTCAAGGGTCAGAGCTGCTTTTTCTCCCAGCCTAACTGGGAGGGCCTGTCACATGCTGCCTACGCGGCTGGCCCTGGATGGCCGAGGCTGGCCGTCCCATCATCCTTCACGCACTTGCTAATCTTCCTGCATGCTCTTCATGGTTCCTTTTTTCTCCTCCATAAATTGATCCTTAAGATCGGTTACCTGATACACAGAGCACATAATTTATTGCTGGTAAATGATATCATATCTAAATGGTATGTTAGGATAATGGACATACCAGCATTTTATAATTGTGAATACCCATACATAAAGCATTGTCAATAACATCAAGATACTGTTACTATTAACGCCAACACTGTCGGGATACCTTTGACTTACTGAATTGTACCAACGTTAGGGTTCAATTCAGAAATAGCACTGTGTGCATAAAAATTCCACAGGAAGTCCTTTTTAGTTAAAAATAAAAGTAAAAATGATTCAATATAATGGTAGGTTGTGTTATTACTGTAAACCCAGAGAGCCTTTCTTGAGGTTGCAAAAAAGAACATATGGTGCCCATTTAAAACTCACCAACTGCGTAGAAGAGGGAGGATGGGAAACCATTTCCTGCAGTCAGGAACCGCCGAGCAGAGGCTGGGCCTGGAGCAGCCGAGGGGCTGGGGTGGCTCGATGGGCCTTCCCCACCAAGCCTGCCGCACCATGCAGCGGCCACGGCCACCAAGACCCGCCACGTGCACAGTGCTTTAGGCAGCGACACTGCCAGAGGGGAAGATGCGTGGCCTGGTGGGTGGGACAGAAACGAGCCTCAGACTGGATCCATCTACAACCGCTGTGGTCGACAGCGTCACCATGGTGGTGGTCAACACAGCCCGTTCTTATGGCCTTATTATTTGTTTTGGGGAATGGGGACTAGAAGATATATTTACTTTTATGCTGATTTTAGTTTTTCATCATCATCTTTTGTCCTTAAACTTCTTTCCTTAAAATTACCTAAAAGACCCTGGAAACTGTCTGGTTTTCAAAGACGTTGCTCACATCTTCTTGCCTTCTAGAGCCAGGGAGCCCTGGTCTCATTTGCAGCACCTGTGTCTGCCACACCAGCTAACAGGTGCTGGAAGACATGGCTGTCCCCTCTGAGAAAGAAGTCAAGCTACAATGGACGTTAAGAAAGCAGCACAATTATCCCCCAATCGTTTCCAGCTTCCATCTCTGTTCAGAGATTCCTCACGAAGGAAGCGGGCCCAGCATCGCCACTCACCAACCAAGGAACATTCCCAGGGGACAAAAGCCCAAAGACAGTGACACACTCAGCTCACCAGATAGGAAATTGACTTTGAAGATATTTTTTGGGGAAACACATTATTTCAAGTTTTGCACTTAAAGCAAGATCTTATCAGAGTGTTCTATATTGCATTATTTCTCTTTTTATATGTCAAACAAACACCAGTCTTTTGCTATGGAGAATTTTCCAGCACGTAGGGAGCCCATGGTGCGGTGCGAGCCCCACACACCTGTAATCCGCCTGCAACCACCACCGACATTTTGCCACCCTTGCTCCATCTGTGAAGTAAAATTTCTACTTTGAAATGCACAAATCTTAACTGTATATGTTTGACAAATAACAGATGCATTCACTCACCCACGTACCTATGAAGAATAGACTTTCCGTCTCCTCAGGAAGTTCCCTCACGACTCTTACCAGGTTAACCCACCTCATTCCGCCCTGGGCAACCATTCATCTGAACGTTTTTCCAGCACGGATCGTTTTTGTTTCCTAGAACATCACGTGAATGAGATGAGCGGGATCCTTTTGTGTTCCACTGCATGAACCCGTTACTCTGCAGGGCGCCGTTCTGGATGTTCTCAGCACTTGGTTATCATGAACACAGGAGCTAATTCTTCCAGCTGTGGTCTTGTCCCGGGGGGTCCGACTCCTCTAGGTTCTTTGCATTTCTATGTAAAATATTTCTAATCATGTCAGTTTCTGAAAGAGCCTGTTGGGGTTGTGATTGGAACTATGTTTTGAAATTTTAGATCAATTTTGGGAGAATCGACATCTTAACAATATTTTGATTTTCCAATCCATAAACATGGTATCTCTCTCCATTTATGTTTTCTTCAATTTCTCTAAGAAACGTTTTGTAGTTCGCAGAATATTGGTCTTACACATCGTTCGTTCTGTCCCTTCCCAAGTATTCTGCTTTTTGGTGCTATTTAATAAATGATACTACTTTAAAATCTTCCACTCGTTTGCTGACAGTATGTGGGAATGCGATTGGTTTTCACATACTGGCCCCACGTCCTATGACCTTGAAAATTTCACGTTATTAGATCTGTTGTTTCTTCCTTGTTGATTCATTCAGATTTTGTATGTAAACAATCAAGCCATCTGCAAATAGGGATTCACCTTAATGAATTTTTCTTGACTTGCTTCACCGCAAGGCGAGCCCGTAGGCTCTACGCTGGACAGAAGCGGGGAGGGCGGGCGCCGGCCGTGTGGAAAACACTGCAGCGCTGAGCCACTGAGCATGGTATCTGCGGGCTTCCCACACATGCCTGTTATCAGATGAAGTTCCTTTCGATTTCAGTTTGCTAAGAATTGTTGCAACTAATGAGTGCTGAATTTCATCACAAGCTTTTTTTTTTTTTTAAACATCTATTAAGCTGATTATGTGGTTTTTCTCCTTTATTCTGTTACTATGTCAAATCATATTGATTTCCAAACCCCAAACCAACCTCACATTCCTGGAACAAACCTACTTGTTCATTGGCTGACTTGACTTTCTTTGCTAATATTTTGTTAAAGATGTTTTTGCATCTATGTTCATGAAAAATATTGATATATATTTTTGTCATAGTATCTCTGTCAGGTTTTGGTATCAGGGTCATTAAATAATCTTTCTAGTTTGCTTTATTTAAACGTAACTACACATGGCTGAAATGGCGGCACAGAGAGGAGGAAGGGCAGTAGCGTCCGAGCATCCCTAGGACGAGTCTGTCTCTGCCGCGGGAAAACCGTTCCGGTCCGAAGGAGGGAGGAGGAGAAAGCCACACGAGGAGGAGGAGGAGGAAGAATGGGAATGAGAAGCTCGGCGCTGACAAAGTGCTGCCAGGGGCTGGGCCTTCTCCACTCCCCCATCTGTGATGCCCGACCCCGAGTTTAACTGTCTTCTCAAAAAGTTTCCTCTCATTACATTTTCAGTTCTCTAGTTACAGTGGCAGTCACAGGGAGAATAGATTTGTTTTCAAGAATTAAATCTAGAAATCTGCTGAAGTAGAGGCACGTCAGACACTGTCTATAAAACGGCATTTTCTAAGTGACTGGAAGAGTTACCCCAACTTAGCAGGGTCTCCTTAGCGGATGACACCTAGCGAGGGCCTGCCACGCCGGTGCAGTCTCGCCGGCAGCAGCGACCATGAGAGACATGACCAGCCCTGCTTCCAGGGAGCCTGGGGTCCGGCAGGGGCACAGATGAGAGTCAGCGGCCAGGACAAAGGGGGCCACAGCCCTGCGCAGGGCTGGGAGGCCAGGTGGGGAGGGGCGGAGCAGGAGCAGCAGCGGGAGAGGGCAGCGGACGAGCGATGGACGGGACAGGTGTGCTACCAAGGACCTTGGCGAGCTGGAGGCGGCCTGAGGAACATCACCGTCTCCCCGGCCAGACTTGCCTGCCCTTCGGACACCCCGCAGTGTGGGCGTGCAAAGCTGAGGCTGTGGAACGCAGACACCAAGCAACCCAGTCGCAGTTGCCAGGGTAACCGCACTCTAATATAAATAGCAGAGCAAAATTAATCAGGGCCTGCAACTTGGTAACTTCCTCGTGCACCAGCTTGGTGTGTCTCCGTGTGACGGTGTTGCCGAGCTCTACACGCTTGCCTGATTTTTGAACGTGGAAAACAAAGCAAGGCCCATTTTATTGAGAACCATTGAGTCCCCTGGTTTGAACCAGGTGACCCAGTCCGCAAGGGCAGATTGAGCCCTCAGGTGGCAGGCAGGGACCATTCATTCTGGGGACCCAGAGCATCTTTGGAGAAAGGCAGATGCTGTCACCTGTGCTCAGCATTCTGGTTCCGGATCCTGGGTCCCATCTTCAGACTTGCAAGACAATAGGTTACAAACATCCAGATCCGACCCGTTCGCCCAGAGCCTGCACACTCTCTTCGTAGCCTTGCTGTCTTTTGAAATTACATCACTGACCTTCTTCCCCACTGGAACGTAAATGCCACTGGGCAGGGACCTCATAGGTCCCGTTCACAGTGACATCCCCAGAGCTCAGAAGAGCGCCTGGGCCTCGGCAGGCACTCAGACACTTGTTGGAGGAACAAACTCATCTATTGGTGAATAAAACAGCAATTGTTGAGTTTTATTGATCGAGGGTCCCTTTGAGAGCATCCACTTCAATCCCCTAGATACAGCTGAAAGCACGAGAGACTTGTAGTCAAAAAGTCTGATTCAAACCCCTCCCATTACGAGAATCCACTGGCCTTGGCAAGTTTTAAATCCCAGCCTCAGTTTCCCCACCCTAAAATGGACATAGTAGTCCTCACCTTGCAGGCCTTTGTGGGATTCAGTGAAGGAACATGTCAAGTGTTGGTGAGGTTCTGCGCAGATGTGAGGCAGTGAGTAGGATTTTAACATGGAGGAGAGAATCTGTCCACGAAAATTACGTGGTAGGTCCAGGACCTCGTGGTCTACTAAGGGGGTGGTTTGCTGGGGCTCAGGTGTGATTTTTGTTATTCAGTATTTTTTTTTTTTTGGTCTTGAAAACCATTATAAAGGGACTAGAATTGCACTTTCAAAAGATTGCTCAGCAATCGAGGTTTCAGTATCAGCTGTTTAGGAGAGGCTGGGACCCACTGGCTTTCCTTGGGATTACCATTAATTTGTATGACTAACTTACTCATGAAAGGATGTACGTTAACTCTTTCAGGACACAAGTCCAAAAGTCAACGGAAATCTGGGAATTTCCTATTTTAGCTCATCACGCATTGGCTCTTGAGCGTGGACTTTCACGTGGCTTTGCAGCGAGACGCTGGCAGAGGCTCGTCGGAACCAGATGACGCTGACAGAGCAGAGATGTTCGGTGCAAATGTTTAGCACAGGGGCTGGCAGGTCTTAAATTTGCACCTTGATCTAAATGTATCTGCTGATTTCCCATCTGCTAATATTTTCCCATCTGCTAAATACCTGCTACCAGGGGAAGAGGACGTCTTTGTCATCCACCCCTGCTTAACCTCCATGTCCCCTTCACCTGAACTTGGGAACAGCTCCGCTGTGGAGGAGCGCAGAGCACGCATGCGCACACACAGGCATGCACACGCACACAGGCACACCACCTGCCATGGGAGCGCTGCCCCAGACAGTGGGGTCAGCCCAGGGACTCGCCTTACCCCAAAGGGCACCCTGGGGTGTCTTCTGCCTCCCTGGAGCTAGAAACCCAGGAAATAGCAGCTCTGGGGACCCGGAGCACTCAAGAAGAGGGTGTGTCTGTCAGAAATCCACCACAAACAATACAGCCCCAAAGGCCGGGACACCTCACTTGGGATCCCTCAGGCTTCTGGGCCGTGGTGGGCGAGGGGAGAGGCAGCCAGACTGGCGGCAGGAGGAAGCCCGTGGGTCGTCTCCGTGGTTACCCCTTGAAGATCCTCCTCGCAGGGATGGGCTGTTTTGGATTTGGCTTTAGTGCCCAGGAAAGGACTGGAGCCTCCTCCCCGGCACAACGCCCCTGCCCCACCAGTAGCAGGATTGGGGGTTGTGCCAGTACCGGCCCCGGGGCCCTCACGTGCTCCTGGGCTCTAAGTGGAGCGGCGCGTGTGAGTTAGTGAACCCGCGAGGGCCTGTGCCAGTTGTCTCCTTTTCCACTTTCAACCCCACCGAAGGCTGAAGAGCGCAACCTGCTCACCTCCAGGGCACCCGGAATTGACGGGCCAGGGACACAGCTCACGCACTGCACCTGCTCCTCAGAGGAAGTCTGCTCCCCAGTGTCCGGACCACCCACTACAGACCCCAGGAACAGAGAACGGAATGCCCCAGGGAGCCAGAGTTACATTCCATCCCCAAAATCAAGGCCGTCCCATGAGGTGCCAACCATGTAGATACTTGACGGATGGCAGCAAATAATTATTCTCAGTGTTGCTGTGAGCTTGCCTTCGTAGAAAGCCAGAGAGGAATAAAATATATGAGAGCACATCAAAATATAGTGCAAGGACAACATATACAAACAGTACATTAAGCATTATGGAAGACAATAAAGAGAGCTGGAAAACAGAGCCGTGTTAGCAGCTGGGCTCGGAGTCCGTACGTATCTGTGCAAATGGAAAACAGGGCCGCAGATGACTTCTCCCGGCCTCTTCGGTACTGGGAATATTTCATTAGTTGGAAAATCTGAGCAGATTAATTTCTACCACCTCATCCTTCCTAAAGGACAAGTTCCTGGGTACACAGCGCGGCTGCGGCGGCTCCTGCTCCGCCAGGCCTGGGCTTCCCTCCGCACAGAGTGCAGTGTCAACAGAAATGCTAGTGACATTTCTCTCTCTCTCTCAATTACTTGTAGGCTTTTCACTGCCCGTGTAAAATACATATTGTGCTCCAGCGAGATCCATTGTACCGAGGTCAGCGGGAACTCATTGTCCTTTTTGGCTTCAGAACAAGACAATACTGACATCTGTAAGATTTGCTGTAAATAATCCGAATGGTACAGGTACAGAGCGAGGGGCAGGAGGCGGGGAGGAGAGGGAGGGAAGGGCGAGAGAGAGACTGAGGTGGGGACGGAGGAGAGAGGCAGAAAGGTGTTTGAGAAATTTCCTGAGTGTTAAATCATTCAGAGTCCTGACTTCAGAGAAGGCTTCGCCGCATGGTTTGCTGTTATTTACGGGGAAAACAAATATTTGGCAAACGTCTGCGGGACAACGTCCGGCTTCCGTGCTCATGGCAGACGGCCTTTGCTACGGCGCAGGTCCGTCCTGAAAGGTGTCAGCCAGACAGACGTAGGTGGAGCTGGCTGCGCCCGGCCCTCCAGCAGAGCCACACGCGTGAAGTTCCAGGGCACGGGCTCGAATTCTAATTGGGATGGCAGAAGTATGCGCCTCCGATTAAGAGCAACGCGGCCATTTACTCGACAGCTCAGATCAATAAGTTAAAACGGGTGGGGGTGGTGGACAGAGCTGCACAGAGATTCAAGAGGCAGGGAGGCCTGCTGGGGGGCGGCTCTGCCTGGAACCGCTCGCCTTTTAAGTCGGTGTGTGAGAAAATCAAAAGCGCGTTTGACAGCCAGTCAGGGAGAAGCTCTTCTCCGAAAGAGATTTTTCACGGAAAGGAAAATTTGGCGACAGGCAGGGACTGTGCCCGGGATGACAGATGAGCGAGAGAAATTCTAATGGAGACTCCTGGAAACCCCACTTGTCTTATCTTTTCCACTCGTCCAAGCAGTAGAGACTGGTTGCGTGTGCGTGTACACGTGTATGAGGTGCAAGAGGCAGAGCCTGAGGGTGTGCAGGCACGTGTGAGCACGCGTGTGCAGGACAGCATGGGTGCGCCGCGTGTGCGTGTCTGTGCACGTGCTCAAATGTCCGAGCGCCTGTCCCAGCACGCTTTCCCAGCCCGTGGCCTGGGACCCCGTGTGAGAGGCCGAATGGCGAGATAGCTGCTCAAGGACTGGTTTCCGCCACACTGGGGCTGCTTCTCTGGGCTTGAGGCGGTCTCAACACTTCCCGAGGTCACGGTCAGGGCTGACTCTGATGCTAGCCCGGCACTGAATTCATTTCCACTCGGGACTTTTTACCCTTAAAGACGAAAACCTCTTCAGCCTGTACCTTTCCCCTTCAATCATATCCAGAAAAGTGAGCATGTGATTTCAATTTGAAATTAAAAGTCATGTCTGAATAACAGAACTGCATTCTCATTTCCTAATACCCTGGTTTTTACTACTTTGCATTCAACTGTGAAAAGTCTTTTAAAACTCGGAACAGCAGTAAAACTTGAATGAATTTTTGACCCATTATTGCATAGCGGGTGCGCCTTCCAAGTTGGAGAGACTGCCAAGTTCTCACCACCTAATATTTCCACTTTAATTGTGCCACTTGAGAAATTTACGTGCCTCAAAATATGGCATGAATCTTACGCTTATTGCAGTATCATTAGCGGCAACATTTAAGCAACATCTGTGTGCCATAGAACTAATTGAAGTAGCAGAAGTGGCAGCTGTAAATCCACAGGAAGATGGCAGTTTGTGCCCAGCACTGCTGAGCTAGCTACTAACTGTCAGCCTGTTCCCGCAATCTGCTCCTCAGTGCCGCGGTACAGCCACACAATGTCCAAAAAAATACAGGGAGTAGGCTAATGATCCTATTAACCACTTTGCTGCACCAATTTGGCTGTTTTTCCAGTTTCCTTGTTGAATTTCATTATAAATTTCGCCATTCCTGTAAAAAGTCCAGTACGAGACGCGTCTGACTTTAAACTACTTACCTGAGCCGAGAAACGCTCCTCCGGCCAGACCGAGCTGAGGATTGATTTTTTTGTTATTTAATAATTCTGCCCACTGCACCCCCGACTCCTTGCGATTGCTTAAAAATTCTTATCACACGCGTTTCTGTAAAAAAAATAACTTTTGAATCCCTTGTAATGTTGATATTTAAAGCAATGGCATTTTCTTCCCACGGACATAACATTTTCAATAATCAATACAAGATGGCAGCGTCATTTATTATTGGCTGGGCGTGAGGAGGAGGGCAGGGAGGGCGTGGCCGGTGGAGTCTGCGGAGGTGCAGATGCGGTCAGGTGACTCGGGGGTCTGGAGCATGCACCCCCACTGACTTCCCAAGTTCACACATCAGGGCCGACGGTTTAGACCCAAGAAGCATTGACTGTTTTTCTTCCTTTGATATTAAGAAAAGTGACACTGACTCTTCCACCAGAGAGCGAGCTAAGTTGGGAGTGCTCCTTCCTGTGGGGAAACAAAGGCTCTGGAGCCCCTGCTTTTATTTAGAGTATTTCCTCCATCGAGCACAACTGGAAAGAGCGTTTCTGACGCCTCCTACGAACCCCGGCCCCACTGAGCTTTTAATTCTGCTTGCGCTTGTTTTCGCGTTGGCAGGGGATGGGCGCTTCTCCCCCGGTGCCTGGCCCGCAGACAATGATGTAACCGGTATCTTGCGAAGCACTCGAGAGCGTTGGAAACGCACAAAAGAAGACCTCCTTCAATATACGACGACTGGTGTGTTTGCCAACAACCCGACTTCATTAGAAAATTGGCACGTCCACCCAGCTGCCATGTGACACGCCGTTAACTCCGGACATTTGCTGTCTTAATGCTCAAGTACTCAGGGACTCAACTGATAAGGGAGAAACTGTTTGGAATCTGCTGAACCCCACGCTTGGGGTGGCGCGCCACCTCCCGGTATTGAAAATCAATAGTCACATGGCTGCTCGAAGGTCAGAGGTCTCCAGAATTAACTTCCTAGGGCTAAATTACTACCCCTTGTTTCTTGATTTGTTTTCTAACAATAACACATTTTAAGGGGGCCTGGTTAAAACCACTTACGACACACATGGTGAAAAAAACAGAACCGCTGGTGAAACAGCGGCTGGCTCCTCCCACCAGCTCAGAGAACACCGGGATGAAAGGATGTGGAAGGCTCCGCCGGTCTGCAATTTGCAGTGTTTTTTTTCAAAAACAATTTTTTCTTGGTCGTGCTTTAGTCTCTATATAAAAGGATAAAGCCAGTTTGGAAACCATCCATCTCTGACTTACCAAAATGATGCAGCTCAGTAATAACTCGGGCACGACTCCTGCCCCAGGATGCTGTCTAGGAAGCCACAGCACACGACGTGGACACCGGGGAGGAAGGTGCTCCTGGTGTTTCATTTCAGCTGAGAAATAAGCTCCAGTGCCTAACCACAGAGCATCATTTTCTCTGGGTGTGACTCCCGTATGACGTTCTTAAGTGCAGATGCCGCCACTGCTCACCCCTTTCAGAACACGTGTGCTCTTCACCTGCACGCGCACGAACACCGTCGCGGCGCCCAAGAACAGATCATGGGTTACGTCACTGAGAGCACACTGGAAAAGGAAACTGAGATATAAAGAAAAAATTATTAATTTGTTTAAAAAAACCCCAAAACCCATTAATAAGTAACAAATACATAATTAAAAAAACTATTTTCCAAAGTAAAAAAAAACAGCTAGCAAGAGGAGTGGCGTTGTTTTCTACCTATGCAAATCTTAACGCCCGCCTTAACAGCGCCCAGCTAGATTCTCCTTCATTCAGGCTATCGTGGTTTGTCCTTGTGGTTGACAAGGATGAGAAAGATCTGCCTTCACAGGGACACGTGGCTGGAAAAGAAATGAGTACCCTGATAGCCTTTTCAGAAAACTGTGGATTTCCTTCTCTGATCCCACACCCACACTCGACAAGAGGGAGTTTCTTTAGTTTAGCTGCATGCAGAACACGAACCCCCTGTTTCACTGAACCCAGTGGCTCCATCTTGCACTGAGAAACCATCTTTTACCCACACCCGGTTTTGTGACATCATGGGCTGGTCATCTGGAAATACTGGCTCACTGTTATGCAAATCTTCCAAATGTTGACACATTTCCTTACACTGTTTTAAAAACCACATTTGTTAATACCACCAGTCTCAGCAGAATAGTCTTTAAGTACAGCTGGTCCCCTCTGTATCTGTGGGTCCTGCAACTGGAGATTCAGCCAACAGTGGGTTGAAAATACAGTATCTCAGGGATGCGGAACCCGCAGATGCCAAGGGCTGACTTTTCATATCTGTGGGTTCTGTAGGGCTGACTCTGGGACTTGAGCACCTGCGGGTTTTGGTATTGCCGGGTTCAGGATTGATTGATTCCTCGAACCAATCCCCCGCAGTCACCGAGGAATGACTGCTAGGAAGCTGTAAAGCTCATAGCGGCAGACGCATGTTTTTGAAAATTCGAATTTTTGTTCAGGAACAAATTTTTACCATTGGCAACAAATGTTGCCAGTTATTCTCCTTGAAGGTACCAGTTCACTTAATTCATTTCTGAGAAACCGTCCAGCAAACACAAGTCTCGGTAACCACTGCCGGCCAGTTGGTCTTTTACCGTCAAGGCTGTCAGAGAGTGTGGCCTCTGCAATGGCGGGAAGCAGCAGCAGCGTCCTCCACATAACCCAACCTTCCGCGGCTCTCCTGGAAATTCTCTGCCGGCCTGAAGGTCTCTCCGGGCTGCTGGGTAAGAGACACTTCACAATCTTTGCTCTTTGCATGGGGTTGATGCGCTAAGCCTGCGTTTGGGATGAGGTTTCTGTCCCTATGCACTGTGTCTTATCTTGTGCTGCTGTGGGTCTGAATACTCTTGGGGACAAGCCTTGTTCCCCAAAGCCCAAGCCCTGGGGAGGTGGGGTCAGACTCGTGCTTGCCCCCTGCAGGCACGTCTGATCCTACAAGGGGGGAAGCAACACTCTCGGAGCGTGACTGTTCCGGAACAGCCGGCAGTGCCAAGTGACAGGACTGCGTCTGGGGCAGCTGTGGAGCTTCTGACACCTCGATCGCGCTGAGAATGGGGACCTGAGACTCCTCCCAGGACAGGTGGGACGGGGCTCTGCCCACTGCTCCTGGTCACCCTCAGCCTCTGCGTAGCTGGTGCCGGGGCCTGAGGAGGGGCCGTCCTTGATGCTGGAGGAGCCTGGTCCTTTGCCAGGTAGAGCTGGCAGGACACCGCCCGGCTGCTGGGCCAGGAGGAAAACTCCCTCACACAAAACCAGTTGGAAGGGGTCATCGTGAACCTCTCTGGAGTCACCTGCTGTACCGAGAGTTGCCAGAAACAGGCACACAAGCTGTCCTGAATCATGGCCTCAATGACTTACTTAAATTTTTAAAAATATGATGGAATATTTGATATAAAAAAGCAAATATGTATAACACATACGTTGTGAAACTCTGTTATAAGGCGCCAGTGAACAGGCAGCCCAACCCAAGCACACCTGGCAGAGCTGCCAGGGCTCTCCCCGGGGTCCCACCTGCCACCTCCACCCAGATGGAACACGTTGTGCTTTCAGTGATCATTTCCTTGCCTTATTAAAGGGTTTATCAATACATGCGCATATGTGTGTGCATACTTTTATTTAAAGGGCTATCTATCCCTTACAAGAGACGTATGGCTTAGTCTATACTATTCACATGTGTCATCTGCAGCGTACTGGGTTTACTCATATGTCTCAGCTTCATTCACGTCACAGCACACATCTCTAATTGTTCATTTTCATTGCTGTGCAATATTCCATAGGGTGACCACACCACTCACATTTATTCGTTTTTCTGCAGGTGGATGTTCGGATGGACTGTGGTTTTCGCTATCACAGACAGCTGTGCTATGAGTGGTTTTGGCCTAGCTTCCGTGCACACGTGCAAGCTTCTCTGCGGGAACGTGCTTGGCAGGGGATGATTGGTTAGAGGGCAGGCGTGTGTCCAACTCTATAGGACAGCAACAAATCACTTTCCCAAGTCATCACACTCACAGGCCAAGTCTCCTTTTCAACATTTCGTGGACACTGTCCTTTTACTTGGAATGTTTCACCAGCGTCAGCGCTACAATGCATGGACGTCGGTTGGTGATCCTAGACCTGCCTCCAGAATGACAAGGAAGGGTGTCCTCACCCGGTGGCATCGGCGCAGGTTTTGAGGTGAAGGCCTCGGGCTCAAGTCTAGGCTTCCTGATGTAAAAGCCAAGTGATTCCGGGCGAAGCGCTCGTCTTTCCTGTGGGGGGAAGGACAGCATCTGGCAGGATGCTGTGAGTATAGTGGGTGTCGACACAGACGTAGGTGCCTGGTAAAGAAGGGACACGGTAGCTTTTGCTGGTGACGTTATCTATCCAGTAAAACACCTTTTGAAGACGCCAGTGAGGAAGAAGCTCCCACAGCACAGCTGCAGCGGCCACCATGCGGAAAGCAGCTCCGCTGGAGTATCCCAAGGCCTTCAGCAGAGGGGACCCACTTGTCCCCAGAGCCCTGGGCAGACCCTGCAGGCACTGGGGTAGCAGCAAGAACACGAAGTACCAAAGGACCGTCACACAAGGAGGGGCCCAGAAGCTGGACGGCCCACAGAAGGTCTTTCTCGGAATAAACGGCTTTCCAGGACAGGATGTTCTCAGGGTGCTTGGTATGCGGCTTTCACCTCTGTTGTGACCCAGTTCTCCAGATTGTCTGGGCACAAAATATTTTTTATAAATTAAAAACAATTCTTTTCAGAAACGTCTCCCTACAGCTGGTTGGTCTGAGTCACGTTCCAGTGAGGCTGGGTCTGAGTGCTCAGCCCCTGAGCACGTTATGTGGGGGTCATTTTTCTAGAAGTCTGGATCCTTCCGCGGAGAGGAGCCGATGCTGTCAGGGCACTCGCGTCTCAAGCGTCACCCTTTCTAACCCTCCGTCCCGTGGACTGTCTTGCAGTTATTTTTGGCCCAGGATGTGGTTCTGCTCACCGGCTTCTGTGTTTTTCCGATTGTGAGAAGAGCTTCCAGGGGAGTTCTTCAGATAATCACCATCTTGATCTTAAATGTAAATATTGTCACCGTGGTTTAAAGAGAGATTAATGATTTGCTGACAGCTCCATACATCCTTAGGAAGCAACGCACCAAAGAGAACACTTAATCATCTATCTTATTTCCAATAACAGGAGAGGAACAGCCATACCCCACAGGTGGCTGGCTGCGCCCCTGGAGCTCGGGGTAAGTGAAGTCTGAGTCTCGGGCTTGGATACGTCTTTTCTGAGAAACTGACCGACTGAGAAGGAAGTTCTGCACTCATCCTTTAAAGAGGAAAACCGTAGAAATTGCCATCTGCCAGGCTCCGTGTGAGGCGTCTCACAATTCCATCTCTACCTTCTGGCGAAACCACAAGGCGACATCATTAGCTCCATTTCAGAGAAGAGCAAGTTGAGGATGAACCCGGTTTGCTGAGGCACAGCCACTGCCCAAAGCCAAATCCGGCACCGACCACGCCTGCCCCGCCAGCATGGCCCATGTGCGGGCGCTAACGCACTCATGCTCTGGAGCTCTCGGCGCTCGGGCCATCTCGGTCCCCAACGGCTCCGACAGGCTCAGAGGCCACACTGCTCCTTCCCTGGGGACTCAGGTCACACCCGCCTTGAGGTCCTGGGGTGGTGAGGCAGTTGGCCCCCAGCTAATTCCCTTCCTCCCGTCCCCATGTTGACTTCCGCTGAAAAGCAGGGCAGGGCATGCTGCCGGCAGCCCTGGGGCTCCAGGACGGTGACTTGTTCATGCCCCCGCCTCCAACGACCCACATCTCCTAGGTACAGCGGGTCCGCAGCTCCGTTAGGGACACGCGAGAGCGTCGATACCAGGAGGATGAGGCAATTACACTCCACATCTGAATTTCTTGTATCTTCAAAGTGTTCTACACTAATTAGTTAGTTCTGTTAGCTCTAAGGATTAGTAGCTTCTCTAACAAGACACAGCGACGCTAAGTGACTTACCTAATTATGTAAAACACAGGACTTGAGTCGCGAAGGCAAGCTTCTCTCGGGCTGGGCTCTGGCCTGCTCTGCCCGGCTGCGGCGTCCACCCGGCCTGATCTCAGGGGGTGCCGGGGCCCAGGAACAGACGCACGGGCCTGCCTTGGAGAGTGCCCGACGCTGGGGGACACAGGTGAGCCTGCCCACGCATGGGCTCTGGGCCCTGCCCTCCTCACGGTCTCTCTCCTGTGCAGGATCGCAGGGGCCTCCCAGGTGCCACCTGGACAAAGCAGCCGACTGGGCCCAGGGCCTGTCCCAGGGCGGCGGGCGGGAGAGGGGCCTGCCCTCAACATGGTCAGCGTGCTGGCCCCACCATGTCCCCTTTGGCACCAGGCTGGTGGCCGCCACATGCTGCTCTCCATTGATTTGTCACCGTCTAAAAGTCACCAAGAACTGACCCCACATTGCCTGTGCTCACGGAGGGGGTCTGCCCTCTCCCTGGCCCTGTCTTGCGGGTCCATACCCACCCCGTGCCCTCCTCTGCTCTCTCCTAAAGCATCCAGTCACCCCTTTCACTCGAATACCTTCTACATCCTGCTCAACTCCGGCAAGCCCCTCTCGACTTGCTGGCCCTCCCTCCCCGACTGTCCTGAGACCTCACGCCCTGAGGTGACGTCACGCAGCCTGTCACTGAGACTGCCGGCTATGCGTCCTGTGGCCTCACCTGGGCATTCTCGGCCGTCCTGCCCGTGGAGAGGAAAAGCCCCTTGGAGGAGCAGCTCATCCTGGTGTCCCCGTGCCGGGGTGACAGCCACAGCATCTTTCCCTACAGTCTTCTAAAAGAACAATGTAATGTAGACACATCTATGTTGTTTTAAACAGAATCACGGGTCATTTCAGAAGGGATAATACATATTTTCTTTCTTACTATAAACACATATGTTTCATAAACGTCGAACACCAGCGAAAAGCAATGCAACATACACAGACACTCTCTGGCACACGCTGAAGCAATTCTTCCAGCCCTTCCTGCTCAGGTGCTTCCATGTAGCAGTTCTGGTGAATTCTCTTCCATGATTTTACACTCGTGTGCACGGTCAGAAGTTTTGCTTTACAAAGCAGCATCAATGACACCTTATGTTTTCCCACGTGCCCTGACGTCACGCCGCAGTGAGTCACGACTGCCTTCCCACGTCAGCCAGCGCAGAGCTCCCTGACTGTTCCTAATAGAACTGTTCTGGGCTGTCGGGATGCGTCGCGGTTTGTTCAGCCAGCCCCACGTCCGTGGGACGTTCGTGCAGGTCCCATCTGTTGCTATTACAATCAATGGGGCCACGAGGATCCCGTAACTCTGGCTGTGTATACTCACGTAATTAGCTCTGGAGAACAGTCCTAAACGTGGAACTGTTTGGTCAAAAACATGCCTGCGTTCCTACCAGCAGTGTGGCTGCCCTTTACTCTGCACTGTGGACAAAGGCTTACGAGTCCTTCCCCCTTTTAACCAGATTACAATACAACACTGTCTCCCACTTCAATCTGTGACATCAATATTATTATCGCTAGTGAGGTGGGAAGTCTCTCAGGGGGCCACTCCAGGTAATCCTTGTCAATCTCACTCGGGCCCCTCCCTCTGCCCTTTCTAGAAGCTTCCAGTTGCTGCTTTGTATTTTTTACTCTATGAATTGCCTGTCTATATTCTTTGCTCATCTATCTTTTGGGTAGTTTGCCTTTTTCTTATTGATCTACAGATACTCTTTATATATTATGAATATATCTCTTTGGCTTACCTGTTGCCAGTGCTTTCTCTCTGGTGCCATCTGCCTTTTGTTTCCAACAGTTTTACGTGGTTAAGTAAGCAATCTTTTCCTTTATGGCTTCTGAGTTCTCGCCATATTCTGAAACTCCTCCTTTAAATGCAGATACAAATGCATTTGTCTCATATTTTCATCTGATACAACAACAATTCAAAAATTGAGCAGATGTTCAGAACTTTAAAGTCTCTGGAATTGTGTTATTTTCTAAACAGCTTGCCCAGTTTCCTGACACTAATTTATTAGACGATCCTTTCCCCACTGAACTGAAACGCCATATTCATAACACTCTAAGATTCCACACACCTGTGGCTGTTTCTGGACTTGCTGTGTGACTCCACCGACTGACTTACATTTGCTGTCGCGTCAGCCCTACGCAGCTTTATTTAGGTGGCTTTAGGGTCTGTTTCGACGTCATTTGCACTGCAAACGTACCTGGCTATCTCTGTGCACAGATGTGTTTCCAAGGGACAGAGGTGAGCCGTGGATACTGTCAGAGACCCGCAGGGCCGGGCTTGGCCGGCGGGAAGTGTGGGCTTCAGGAATCCATTTCTGTTGCTGCTTTTAAAAACATGAGTCATAAATGCCTCTCGGATTCATTGTCAAAGGGCCCATTCTGAGAGCCCCTGGAGTAGGGCGCAGTCTCTCAGGGTGACCACCCAGCTGCAGGTTTGTCGAAGACACAGTTGTGACACCACATGCCCATTCCCGGTGTACACCCAACCCCAGAGACCTCCCTCGTCAACCTTTCAACCCAGAATGAGGTGATACGCTCTCCATCCCGGATATGGCCTGGGCTGAGGTCCGCCGGCCAGAGCGTCACTCCCCGAGTTTTACTTGAAATGACAGGTTGCAAGAGAAGGAACGAAGTTTCTCCATTAAGAAGGCCACGCAAGGTGGATGCCAGTCTGTGTTTCCCACAGGGAAGGCGGCTGTGGCTTGGTGAGACTGAATATGTCACAGAGGGTCCCACAGCCAGTGAGTGGGGTTCCGACCCAGGCTCCTCTGATGCTAAAACCTGACCTCCAGCACAGTGGGCTGAGGGCCGCGAGCGGCTCACTTGTTGCAGCCCGGCCGTGGCCTTAGCGGGCTGTGCCAGTGACATCCCTGCCACGCAGGTGAGGGGGCTGCACGGGTGTCCTGGGGCCGCTGCAGTGAAGTTCCACAAACGGGGGCTTTAAACAACAGAAACACACTCTCTTACAGGAATCGGGCCGTCAAAAGGCCGCGCTCCCTCCGGGGCTCTGGGGAGGAGCCTTCCTCGCCTCGCCCAGCTTCCGGGGCTCCAGGTGCTCCCCGTGTGCAGCTGCCGCACCCCAGTCTCAGCCTCTGCGTCTGCACCTCCTCTTCTGTCTCCTGCAAAGGGCGCCGGTGACTGGACTTAGGACGCGCCAGGACGATCAAGCATGACCTCATCTTGAGACCCTCAATCACATCCGCAAAGACCCCTTTTCAAAATAAGGTCACACTCACAGGTCCCCATTGAATCCGTGCAGACCCCAAGGCGTGGGGAGGTCGCACGGCTCATGCTGGACGCAGCCTGTGAGGCGGACACGCTGCACCCCGGCCCCACTGCTCACCCCCAAGCGCTACTTCCTCCTTCCTCCCCAGCGTGTGGGCTTCTGCGCAGACAAAGCCCAGACACGGCGCTGTCCCTCTGAGCACTGAAGTCCAAAGGGCACGGGTCTCCACCATGGCCTGAGGGTTTGGAGCCCACAGGGTGGAAGTCTATGCAGGCCGAGGGGCAGGTCAGAGGTCCTGCGTAGGGGGTGGGGTTTCTGGGGAGCCCTCCTGGAGCGGGGGAGGAGGTGGCTGCTCAGGCCTAGCACGTGACAAACTTCCATCCTTCCCTTGTGAAAATCTGTTCCATCTACATCTGAGACCAATTTGCTCGAAATTACAGAATACCTGTCACATTGCTTCCTGGCACACAAGTCAGATGTTTGCACAGAGAAGTATAGACAGCTACATACCTCTTGGTGTTGTAACAGTTAGATGTGTCATTCTGCATCTCGAGGAAGAGGCAGCTTTAAGCAAACGAGTGTTCTCGGCTCGGGGCGAGTCCTCCTGGCCTGGAGTCCATGTGGGAGCAGCGGCCTCTCCCGGGGCGCGGCAGAGCCCCGAGCACGACTGCCTTGACGTTGCGCTAAATTCAATGCCAATGTGGCCACACCGTGTGCCGTCTCAGCCTTCGGTTTAAGTCACGTTGAGGCCCAGATGTTTGTCTGTTTGGGAACTGGGTCACCCAGCATCTATGATTGGAGGACACACCTCTTGAACTAAACGGTCACACACACACCTCCCAGGGGCGTGTCTCTCTGGGGGCTGCACACTAGGTTAGATCCCTGGCATGCGCAGAACATCAGATGTCTTGGCGTTCTGACCGCAAGGGGTCAAGGAGAGTGGTTTTCCTCCCTTCTTGGGTGGGGAAGAAGAGATTTAGCAACTTTATGCCGAAGCAGCTGCCCACAGGCCATTTACACCAGGCGTCTCCCTGCTGTCAACACTGTCCCCACTGGGGTGGCTGTGGGAGCTCCTCCCCTGCGCAGAGCGGGCGGGCGCGTCCTGCAGGAAGGAACAGCAGCAGAGCGGAAGGCCCCCGTCCTGGAAGCAGGTCAGGCCCGCGTGGCCCAAGGTTTCGTGTCTTTCCCAGGGGAAAGCTTCACCTTTACAAGCACCATCGAGGGGGAAGAGAAGGCAACGCCTTCTCACTTCTTCAGACACAACTTGAACAGCTGGAACTGTGTTCTCGCGGCCCTAGGGTCTGGGCTTTCCCCGTTTTTCTGACACCTCATCAGCTTCGGGGGCTCCTGACCCCTGCCGACCTCGCCCTTGCCCGTGTCGGGTGGCATCTCTGAGTCTGTGTGCTTCCCTCTCCCTGGCGTGGGTACACGGAGTCGTGTGAATCCTCCTCCCCCTGTGCTACCAGCTGCCACAGGCTCCCCCAGGCAGCCGTGGACCAGGACGGGACCCGCTAGCCCACCTTCCTTTCCACGAGAGGAAACCCGCACAGACCAGGGGCCTCCGACTGCTCGTGGCCTCGGGCCTGGCCTGTCTGGTCCAGCAGAGCCGGGGACGAGCTGGGGGCTGCGGAACCCCGACGGCTCGCAGCGCTGGGCCCAGCTCCCACGGCCTGGGCTGCGTAGTGACACCTGCCCGCTGCTGTTCTTGACAGAAATGGCGGCAACGACAACAGCAGCAGTAACGGGGCGGAACCTGCAAGATGCTACGTTAAAAAAACCAACTCTTCTCCCCCATTTCCTGAGTTTTTTCTCCAAGCAGGTGCAAAGTCCCCAGTTTCTTTTTGGCCTCAAGCAGCCATTCAGCGCCCAGGTCCTGGGGTCCAAACCCACAAGTCCCCAGGCAGCCTGCACAGCAGGAGGGTGCTGGTGCCGGAGAGAAAGGCACGTCCCTGATGGCTGCCTGCATGGTCCCCGGGCCGGGCTGCGTGGAGGAGACGCGATAAAGGAAACACAAGGCACCCGAATCCAATGCTGAGACCAAAGGCCGCCGCTGCCTCCTCCCGCAGGTTTGGAAACCCCGATGTGGCCCTGCGTAAGGTGGCACAGAGATGACGTAAATCTCTTCTTGTGGGTAGCTGCAGCTCCCGGAATCTGCTGTCATGAGTACACACCTCGGGTCATTTTAAATCATAAAAACCTTAAGAAAAACAGAGGTCTCTGAATCGCGTGGGGAGACAGCACTGTATCAATCCCAAGGTTATGCTCCTGTTTGGGGGCAGATGCTTCTGTCTAGCTTCTGGAAACTGGCTTGGAAGCACCGTTTATAGCATCTTAACAAAGTTACTGCCCTCCCCTGGCGGACACACCCGGGCCTGGCTGGGGACATTCCTCCACCCCCAGAGCCTCCGTCAATTTCTTATGAACCAACCACTTCAAAGACGTTGCTTCTCCTGGGACCCGTGATCTTCTTGAGAAAATAAACGAAAATTAACAGATATTTCTTCTTATAAAGCTCCTTGGGAAGGGGGTCTCTGCAAGTGGAGACCTCGTTTGTTCAGGGGCACGGGATCCTCTGCCAGCCTTTCTCCACCAGGTCGGTGCCTCTCTCTCATCTGGGTTTTCCCTCTTTTTACAAAACAGAGATTCTTTCCTTCCTTGTCCCTCCCTCCCAGCCTACACAGCACGCGCACAGCGCAGGTACAGCACGTGCACACACATGGCTGGCTACGCACAGAGAAGGGAAAATCGCTTGTAACCCCCGCCCAGAGATGATCAGCACACATGTACCTGTTACACCTCTGGCCCCTTTCCGGGGCACACACAGGGAGCGCCTGTCGTCTTACACCGCTCTCCTCCCTTGCCACGACGTAGGGACGGGCCTCCCCCCATGAGAACGCAAACAGCTGACATTATGCACAATATTCCACTGAGCATTTCACGTAGAACCACCCAGTCCCTTACCGATGGGTATTAGATTGATCTCATTTCTTTATATAACACAACTTTGATGATATCCTTGGTCATGTTTCTTAGCGCGCGTGCCTTAGAGAGACATCTGTTATTATTATATTTTTTGTGTGCCTCACAAAGTGTTTAAAGATCTTTGGAAATCTCTTGATAGTTCTAGCACTCCTCTGAGGTGAGCTCCATCTGCGCAGTTTTACAGACACCAGCACCGAGTGTCCCTCTGGGCAGTCAGGGTCACCCGCGTTCACCCTCTGGCTCCGCACCCTGGGCCTCCCCCCAGGGGGATGGACCTGGCCCTCCCAGTGCCCAGGTAAGATGCTGCCCTGTCTTGGGAGCAGGCAGGTCCCAGAAGACACACCCTGACGGGATGAGGATGTGGCCGCATGGGCTTTGGTCCAGGGCTGGGCACAGCAGAAGCCTGAGAGGAACGTGCTCACCCAGTGATGCCATCACTCAGAGGTGACGAAAAGAACCAGCCCGTCTGTCAGGCCGCCAGCCCCCACCTCTCCCAGGCCCTGGCTCCACCATCTTTCCGCTCTTCTGCCATCCTCGGCATCACAGTTTATCAGAGGGACGTCCGGCGAGTCCCAGCACTGACAACGCTCACGGCCCTTCCTTTCACCTGTCCAAACATTCTGGATTTACTACCGGACAACCCATCTGTCTGTGACTATGTCCCCTCGAGCTGCAAAGTGCTCCTGGGGTGTGGGGCAGGGATGCCCAGGCAGGGAAGTGCCTGGCGCTTGAGCGGGTCCATGACACCAGGCTTCCCTCTGGCTTCTGGACCTGGCCTGGGATCCTTGGATTAGGAAAAAGATTCTGGGACAAGGTGGCCCCAGATACTCTGGAGCTGCTACCACAGGTCACACCCAACCACCGAGGGCAAAGCACAGCTGGCTCACCCCTGGGTGGAGACCTCACGTGGCAGGAACGCCGCACGCCCCCACCCCCCCAGCTCCTGCAGGCGAGAGAGGCCCACTGTCTGTGCAGCTCCAGGGGAAGAACCAAAACCTGCCGGTGGCCCAGGGAGCTTCGGGGACTCCCTGGAGTGGGGCTTTTTGCCGAGAGCCACCCAGCGCTGGCCCAGGGGTTAGGGACACAGGGCCCTTCTGCCCTACAGGGTCTGCTCCACCTGTCCGTAAGGGGACAGGCTTCTGTGCACTGCTGTGCGGGGGCCCACATGTCCTCCTGGTGCCGGAATCCTGTGGCTGCCACCAGATCGATTTCCAAATTGTACTGGTGGTGCCAACTGCCAGATCACAGCTCTTCTGTGAGAGCTGGCCCCAGAACATTCCAGATGTCCCAGGGGTGGCTTGGGGATGCTCTGCCATCCACTCACCCCTGACCTGAGGCCTTGGTCATCCTGGCGGGATGGCCTGTCTGGCCGGGGGGAGAAGCCTGGGGTCCGGCTGTTCCGCTGCCCCCAGCAGGGACTCCAGGGAGGCATCTGCCATTCCCAAGGCCACGGTGCAGACCCCACGGGAACACGTCCGCCAAAGCTGCGCCTCTATTCCACCAAGGGCTTTTCCCAAGAAAAGTGGTCCAAATGGTGGCTTAGGAGGAGGCTGTTTGAGTGAGAAGACTTAAGTTTTGGAAACAGCAAGACTCCTGGGAAAAGAGTATTTCGGGAACCCCTGAATAGGCTTGATTTGTGTGAAGCGGAGGGGTGGACTTTACACGGCAGAACTTGGGTTTGAACACACCTGCACCACAGCCCTCTTCCCTGTCCCTGCCAGGCTACTCCTGACCCCGGACACGTCTCCACCCCCGTGACAGTGCCGCAGGCTGAGGCAGCCCCCTCAACAACCCACTTCTGCTGCTGGGTGGCGCTGCTGGCAGAGCCCATCTGGGAGGGGCCGGGGCAGCCGTGTCTGCGTGACTGTGGGTGTTTGTGCCCATGATCTCACGTTACCGCTCAGTCACTAGGGTGGCCCTCGGAGAAAGGTGACCCCGTGGCAGGCAGGATGCCTCCGCTTTGCCGTCCTGGGTACTGTCTGCATCAGGCAAACTCCCTGCCAAGCAGTGACCGAGCCAGGACTTGCAGTCTCTGGCCCAGCAAGCTGCACCTCCAAGGGAGGGGAAGGGTCCCGCGAGATCCCCTGGCACCAGCGGTGTTGTGAGTATAAGGCAGGCAGAGGGATCAGGGCTCACACCTTATCGGGTGACATCTGCATGGTCTTAAAAAAGCCACCATGTGCCTCAGGAAAGCCAAGGTCTGCGCCTTCCTGAAAGCCACAGGTGAGCAGTGCTGGCACACAGGCAGGTGTGAGCAAGGACACAGGTGTGCTTGGTGTGCTGGGGCTCACGCCAGTGACTTAAACCCTGACTCATTTAACAAATATTTTCCCTGTGACAAGGAAACTTTTCAGGAGGCATCCCAGACCTGCGAAGGGACTTCTCCAGTGGGGTCTCTGGTTTCCAGCCAGTGCAGCAAGGAAGAGGTTGGAGCTGCTCATCCTCTCTAGGGTTAACTGGAACGTTCTTGGGAATCAAAACAGTGAGCGAAACCACAGGAGGAAGCACCTCTGAAACCTGCCAGTCCCAGGGAGCACCAGCTCCCGCCGCATGGTGCCCAGTGAGCGTGGGGGCTCTCGTTCCCACACCTGGGATTGAGAGGACTTTTGCGCAGTAATAGTATCGTACACTCACACGATGGCTTTTACCTGGAAGGATCTCAAAGATTTCATAAAATTTAACTCTCCGTGGGGAGTGTTTTATCCCCCAAAGAAACACATCCACGAGCGGCAACTCAGAGTGGATGAGACCACTTAGCCTTGAAGGCTCCTGTCCGATGGGGGCTGCGGGCAGCCTCCCAACCTCGGGGACCACGCCAGGCACAGACATGCTCCATGTCTGGTTAGAATGTGGGCAGTGAGAGGACAGTGACAGTCCCTACCTTGCTCTGAAGCCACTCGCAGTGACCAGCCTGGAGCACAGCACTTTCCCTCGGAGACCCCGGGAGGACCGCCCGCTCGGGGCTCAACTGTGTGCACCATGCCTGCTCCCATGTCGCCTGCCAGAAGTCTCACGTGTGCACCTACTTGTCCTGCAGCTACGGCAGTGACAACATGCAGCAGCAGCATTCTGCACAAAACCACATGCTGCTTAATGTTGGGACGCTGATACCTTCTCCAGGTGGGTTTTTCTTAACGTAAGTCAACAAATCAATCTGGAAGCACACACATTGCTTGTGTTCAGGATCCAAACACAAATGATGTATAATGAGAAGACTTAAAACAAAAAACCCTCGAGCATGCAGAGGTGGGGTGTGTGTACACCGGAGTCGGGGGCTGGCTTGACCTGTCTCATAGAAACAGGAGAAGAGACAGCCCCTGCCTCGTCCCGGGCTGCAACCACACGCACCGCGCAGAGCCCGCGTGGACGCACCGCTCGCGCTGACTCGGAGCCGGAGAGCCTCTCCCCGCCCCGCGGGCTGTGACAGAGTTGGCAAGCTCCGGTCTGCGTCCTCAGACCACGGCGAAAACAGGCTCCTGTGGGCTGACGTCACGTCACGTCCACAAACAGGCCTCGCTTAACCACCCTCCCCACGCCGCGTGGCGCTTTCAGGGACCCAGAAAACGACAGCTGGAAAATAAGTGTTTTGTAGGAGAGTTTTAAAGGCTCCCGGCAACACCGATGCCACACGGTATGGGATCCATCTTAATTACCGTCTGTGCGGAATTTTTTTCTGGTGGCTTTTTTTTCAACGAAGAAAACATTAATGAGAAACTTTAAAGGCTTGTTAACAACGTCCTTTCATCGGTCAGAGGCGCTGTCAGGCCGGGCTCTGCCGTCAGTTTGCACCTCGCGCCCGGCGCCCGCTTCCTACTTCCTTGCCCCCGCCCCGCGCAGGTCCCTGTCGGCCGCCCGGCTGACGGAGGCCAGACGCCCCCCATCTGTCAGCAGCTGGAGCCACGGGGTCCCGAGGACTCCGGACCGTGCCCTCGTCGCCGGGAGGCGCGGCGGTACCTGCAGTTTCTCCACTTCCCCAGCGCTTCAGACAGACAGACAGACAGACAGGGGCTGCTGGGCAGAGGCCTTTGTCCCCTTTAAATCTCAGCGTCTTTCAAACTGATAAGTAAAATTGATGTGGACTTCAGCTTCTTAAATGCGAACTTTTAATCAAATGCCCATGAACGAGGAGAAAACCCCCATGTGGCCTGAAGGAGGCCAATCGCACGCCCACCTCCCTGCCCGCCGCCCGCAGGAAACGCGCAGCCACCGCGGCTGGGGGCTGCAGGCCAAGGGCGGTTTCCCAACTGGGCTTTCAGGGAAATCTCTTTAGTAAAATAGAAAGATTTTCTTCCCTGTACTTCCCACATTAAGCCAATTTATCACTTCGGAGTAGTCTATGCTGTTTGAAACCCAAATTGCACCAAGATCTCTGGCAAGCTCTGCAGCAACATGAACAATTTTCACCTCAGTTCAGTGACGTCCTGCCCGGTCCAATGGGGTGAGGTCTGAGCTGGCAGCGCTGCCCACGGCCGCAGCTAGGAGTGCCAACGCCAAGGCGGGCCCTCGGCTGCCGAATGGGAGAGCGAGACACGCTGGCAGCACCACCACACCCCTGAGGGCCAGGCCAGGGGCTGCCTGAGATCTGTGAACGCATCTCTGGGGGAGGAATCCTCACAGCGCCGCAGGACTCTCCCCGAGTGGCTGCCCTGGAGGTGGTCCACGCCCGCGGGGCTCCTGCTGGATCACACCACGTTCTGGGTTTTACGCAATCTGTGTGCACAGGTTTTATCCTTATCTTGCGGCTTCATGGCAAAGAGGTTGTAGGACTGACACTGTTGCTCACAAACGATTTAAGAAGCGAAGTCAACGGTCTCCACACAAACGTATCTACACCGGGCACACTCGCCCCCCACACAGAGGGCTCTGGGTCACCACGCAGCTCCCAGGGAGCGGGTGCCATGGGAGAAGAGGTGTGCCCGGGAAGAGACAAGTCACACAGACGATTTCCATCGCTAGTGGATCAACAAGCCACCCCACTCGTGGGCGGTTCAGTAAGTGGTTTCTGCTGGGCAGGATGTGTGTCTGAATTAAAGATCCCAGCTGTACATAAAGCTTGCGCACTTCCTCTGAAATACCCACTGCCTGGAACCTCTGCACCCAGAACTGTAAGTTAATGATCCCACCAAGGTCTACAATTCCCCAGGCGAGAGCCCTTCCAGACTTCCTCACTCAGCGCTGCCAACACCATCATGCCCACGTTTCCACGGTTGTTTCTCCTCTTTGGGCCTGAACAAGTTTCACCAGGCCACGTGGCCACAGGATGAGCCGAGTGGGGGTGGGTTTACCTGACACTTTTGCTCTTAACACGGGAGACAAACTGGGAGAAAAATACACCCACCCCTCCTAAAACTCAGTCTCCCACATGGCCAACGGCACCTACTTCATTTTAAGTATGGTTCTGCAAAAACAAATCTTTCTGAATCTTTTGTTATCTCAGCCTCTGGAAACAGTAGACCAGCATGGCTGGTACGAGCTGCTGCAAGGAGCCAGCAGCCACGTCACCGCGGGTCTCCGTGTCAGCCTCAAAGCACCGTGGTGCAGGACACAGAAACCCGATAGGTGGGTGGACCTGGGGCCAAGGCCGAAGAACACAGCTTTCTTGTTTCGACATTTCTTTTTATTTGGAAAATATTTTCGTATTTCTTTGTGCCTTCTCTTTCCCTTTTTATTTTCATAAGCTGTGCTGCAACTTCGAGCTGAGCGGCTCTAGGCGACCTGTGCGCTGGCTTTTCATGTCGGCTCTGCAGAGCTTGTCCTTGGAGCGGTACACGGCCGTGCTGGTTTGAGCCCTGCTGTTGCCTCTGTCAGAGAGAACCTCGGGGCATCTATCAAGCCTGCTACGACAGGGCCGAGGAAACCCTTGGAGACGAGGCAGAGCGTGGTTTTGTACCGCACCAAAGGCACGGCCTGGGCAGGGTTCCAGGCTGCATGACACTGGGTCACCACGGCTGGCTTTGATGGGGTGGGTCCCCTGGCCACTGACCCGTGCTGGGGGGCTCAGCCCTCGCTGGATGCAGTTTTACGGGCCCAGGACCCTCCCTCGGAGCCGGGTCCTGCTTGGGAACTTGGAGATCACATTGGGAGGCTGTCGTCCTTTATGGGCCCAAATAGGGGGGACGGCCTGCGTGCAGACCACATGCCTGCTCCACGTGCGGCGCAGAGGCGGTGTGCACGGTCTCAGAGCCATGCTGGCGGCCGTCAGAGTTCCCCGGCCGCCCACTTTCGAGTTCATGCTGAAGCAGAGGAAGTGGCGGGGTCTCCCAAACAGCACAGTGCACGGCGCTAGCGCCCTCTGTTGGAAAGCACTCACACACCTCACAGCCCAGCAAGGCCCGAGGCTGCTGCCTCTGAGAACCCCAAGTTTCTGGTCTGTTCTGGCAGAGGAGAAAGCCACAGCATGATGTCACCCGGTGACCACCAACTGCTGGGCAGCACTGCCCGGAAGAACGCAGGGCACGGCCCGCGGCGGAGTGCACCCGGCTCTTCCCACCCACCTCCTGGTGACATCAAACACACAGAAATGGTCCCTTCTGCCCCCAGAGGGAGAAAACCAGAAACGACCAAAAACAGCCCCGGGGCTGGAAGGCAGTGTGCTCAGCACCGAGGGGCTCGCCGGGAGTGCGGCGGCCCGGGCTTTGTCCTGAACACCAGAGCCCCGTAGGAACCACTATGAGTGTGACTCACCTGGCTTCAAAGGTATTGAGGAGGGACACTCGTATCACTTTACGTTCCAGGGAAAATGATCCAGAATTTGGCCGATGTAAGAAAAGGATACACTAAATCTAAGTCACTGAGACAAGCCTGAAGCTTGTTTTCGTTAGGCACCTGCCCTTCTGTGGCGGGTGACACGAAATGCACAGCACGTCCAACCGTACAGGTGACAAGGCCGCATCTTTCTCCAAGTTTTGGTGACCTGTACGAACCACGCGAGCTTCCCTGCTGCGGTTTACACTCACGAGGAGCCCTGGATGAAACACGCTTTCCACGGCACGGTTGGGCACAGCTCGTTTTCTCCATCTATCCAGGGCTCCCTTTTATTTATCCGTATGCAGAGCTGCAAGTTTCCCTTCCACTTTTTGGATCTCGTTAATGACACAGCTGCAACGACAACACGATAACGACGTCTCAGACTGTGGCCCGCGGCAGACGCTGGAAACCCGCCCTCTGCCGGCGGCAGCAGGAGCTGTCGGGAGCGACCTCCGACTTTCGGGATCGATGCTGGGGTGTTGGGGCCCTCACAGGCCCGCGGGTCCTGAGGTCCCTCGGTCACCCCAAAGGCTTCTGGGAGGAGAGGCCTGGTCCCCCTCGCCTCCTGCTGCCCAGGGCGCCGTGCCAAGGAGTGGCAAGGGGGCTGCGACCCGGGTGAGACTTGAGCTCCCAGAAGGGTGCTGGTGCCACCAAACCCACACCAAAGAGCGATTTATCTTCCAAATCTTGACCGCAAATGGTTAATTTCCATTCGGTTGATACAGACCATAATGGATGCATCTTGCATTAGATTTTCTGGCAGTTGGGAAAACGAAGGCACAAAACCTCTACTAAGCATCCACTTCCATGGCCTGTTCTCTGTCCTTCAGCAAGACCTGAGTGCAGGACAGTGACCACTGTGCACTTGGGCAGCGGGGACGGCCAGGAAGCAAGGGCATCGTGGGACTGTACTGGGGTGGGGACCTTCCCAGTGTGGACACCCACAGGCGCAGCCCGGGACAGCCATGAGCTGGTCCTGGGGACGTCTGCGGCAGCCAGCGGTTGTCAGTGGGTGCCAGCCGCCACCCCTGTGTTCCCCACTCTCTTGTCCCTGTTTTAAAAGACGTTAAAAATGAAAGGACAGCGTCAGAGAAGGGAACAAATGACACACGACGGCTGGGCCTCTGGGTTTATTCTACTGTAAAATCTAGAAACGAGAGGACACACAGAGTCCCACCGGGACACACCCGCCTCTTTTAACACGCGGCCCCACGCCCCTTCCCATGCAGCACTACACGTACACGCCACTGCACCGCTCACTCCCACTGCGCTCAACTCCGGCCAGCGTGCTGGGAGCTGGCACCATCCCCTGCTGCCCCGAGCCAAGCCCTGGCCGGGCCCGAACTCCCTCCCCAGGTCGGCTTCCCTGCCTGGCCGCCTTCGTGCGCCAGAAGCCACTCCTTCACGGCCACTCCTCCAGAGTAGTTGCCCAGGGCTCCGCTGCTGCAGACCACGCGATGGCACGGGATGAGGATGGGGACCTGAAAAACAGGGGGGCAGCCACAATCAGTTCAGGCGGGCTCTGGGCCCTGAGGCTTTGGGGCCAAGGGCAAGGCTGGACCAGGACAGGTGCAGTGCCCCCAAGCAGGGGCTCATGCCGGGTGGGTTGGTGGCCACCAGGGCTGGGGGGCAGTGCTGGTTCTGTCTTGGCATCAACACCCCTTGGGGGTTGTCCCTGGGGGTCTTGGCCCGGGCCAAGGGAGGGACTCATGCCCTGAGGGGAAACACAGGCATCTTCCGCCTGATGAATCCCTCTTAGGCCAAGATTTGGGAGGAGAAAACAATTTTAAGTTCCCAGTGGTACGTAACATTCTCAAACATTTCCCAGACAACGGGAAGCTTCCGAGGAGGCCACTGCACAGGTCACCGCCTGGGCCCAGGGCAGCCCGCCCCCCGTCTTTGCAAATACAGTTTCACTGGAACACAGCCAAGCCCTTTGCTACTTACCGTCTGTGGCTCCAGAGAGTTCCAAATAGGAAGCTGTGCTGCTCACTCGACTCCAAAGCCCCGAGGACAGGGCTCTGGTCACAGCCTCCGTGGGCCTCCTACAGCACCCAACCCGTTATTTTCCCAGCCTGGAGCTGGCGCGATACCCTGCAGGTCTATGACCGATGCCAAGCGCTCACAGGTGCTGAATGTGACGGAGCATCACAACCAAGCGACCTGCTTACTGTTCCTGCCGCCACACACAGGCCCGCGGGCCTGTGTGATGCCGTCTTTGTAGCCAGTGCCGCCAGGAGAAGGGAAGCCCCATTCCTTCCAGAGGGGTGGGCGCCTTCTTCAGCAGGTGTCCTCAGGGAAACCTTCCTCCCTGGTCCTGCTGCCGGGCAGAGGAGGCGGGAGGAGCCCCAGGTCCACCATCCGACTGAGGTTCTGACAGCCACATGTGGTGGCTGGGGACACTTGCTGTTGCTCCTGCCTTTGGTTTCCATGTGGAAGGACACAGCTGGCCTCACCCACCCTCACCCCACGGTGGGGTGACCCGTCACTGCCCACTGATACGGGAGGAAGGGACGGGCACACCCAGCTCAGCACCTTTTGGGTTTCTGCAGGTGACTCGCCTGCTCCAGGGTGTGAGGCGCCCTGACCACTCCTGAGACACGGTCACTCCTATGCCGGTCAGGAGCCCTGAGCTCTAACTCCAGCGGGAATCGCCAGGAAGCTGCCCAGCCATGTCCCACCACCCTCCAATCTTGCTTTTATCCTCATGAAGCTAAAACCTTGGTGCCCTCCACCCATTTCTCGGTTGGCTCAGGGCATAGGTGGAAAAGACAGGGACAACTGTATGGAAGTCACCTCTCACTGTCTACCTCGCTCCCGGGAAGCCAGAGGAAATACTTCAGAGCATGCCAGGGACGGCCACACACCTGGGGGCCACCGAACTCAAGGTACATCCTGTGTGCCCACTGCAGGGGACTCTGGGTGCTCCATGGACATGTACCCAAGGATCCCAACAAGCAGCTACTGAGAAGAGCCACACTGGGACCATTTCCCAAGAGAGGTGTGTGGTGACATCTCGGCACAGTCCCACTTTTCCTACAAAAGAACTGGCCCAAGAGTCCCCAGGGCACTATCCTTCTTCCCAGGAGCTCATGGTGACCAGGGAGAAGAGTGTGGGTGGTCAGCCACCAAAAACCCAGGACACGGGGGTGGGGGGCACATCTCATCATTGCGCAGTTTCACGGCGGCTACTCCGTGAAGAATGTAGACTGCCAACACGCATGACGACAGGATCTGGTGCTGGCTGGAGAAGGGGGAGGGCACTGGGCTCGCTCCAGAAGGTTCTCAGCTGCCACAACACGGGGAAGGCCAAGGAGATGTCCAGGAACCACTCGCTGACAACCCCTGTCCATCCTGCAGCTCCTCAAGAGCCGTCCCACTTGCCCCCGCAGCCCAGATGCAGATCATGCAGACCCAGGCCCATCTTGGCACTCACGTGGCTGTCCAGGTCCACGTGTCGGGCCACAGTGAGAAAACACAGATGTTCCTGCAGGACCCTGGGCGTGAGGAGTCTCCAGGCTACCACCAGGTATAGCCCCACAGCTCAACGGAGAAAAGATCTCCAGCCCACCCGTTCCCCAGCTCCACCCTCCAAAGCAAGTGAACTGGCAGAAGCAACCGCCACTCAGGTGAGTTCTAGAGGAAGCAGCCAGGCTCTCACACCTGCGTCTTCAAGCTCTGTGCGTCGGGCCCCTCTGCTTCCTGGAGTGGCAACTCCTAAAGGCAGCCCTGTTGTCACCACTGTGCACACACCCGCCACAGACTTCACCTGCCAGGTGTGCCCTCTGTGGGGCCTGGCTACCTGCATCCCGGGGGGCAGGGGAATCCCAGCCCCACCTTGGACAAGGTGATTAAAGCCCCTGGGAGCAGGCGGACTCCGTGCCCGACACTGCACGGTTACATCCCATCACCCCCAACACTCCCCACCAGGTACGTCAACCTCACGTCCCGTGAGATTTCTCGCCCAAGTTTCCAAGGCTGTGAAGAAGCAAAGGTGGGGTTCCAACCACTGTTCCCCTGACGGCTCCAGGCGCTGCCTCTCCTGGACCTGGGGCCCTGCTGCTGGCAGGTGACGTGGCTGCGAGGCTCTGGCTTCCCTCACGTCACAGAGCTGTTCCTGGTCTGCCTATGCGTTTGCATCACCATGGTAACGTGCACAGTGACGCAGTCTGAGAGGGTTCTGACGACTGCCTCGGGACAGCAAGGCTGACACAGAGCTGACTTCCGGCATCGCATTTAACAGAGCGAAGAGAAGTAACTGCCAGGTCCTGCCGACTGCAGACACTCCCAACCTTCTCGGAAGGAGCAGCAAAAAATTTCAAGAATGGGATATTTACCCTCACTGATGATTTTTATCAAATAGTCATATTAATAATTGTAGCAAGGACAACGGATGATATGCAATTCATGTTTTTGACTGATAAAGAGGTAGGTATTTGATTCAATCTAGTTCTACAAGCACTTAGCCACCAATTCAGTTTCCTACCTAAAAGCACATTTCACAACTGAGCTTTGATTCTTCTTTCCTCCCTCTCAATGAGCTATGAAATTACAAAAATGAGTAAAATAAACGTCTCTTCTCCCTCTTTCTAAATATGAATGCAGAAGCTAGGACAGGTGGCACAGGATGACAGTGACCCTGACAGCCATGACCAGTCTCTTGCGAGCCGTGGTGGGGAGCAGGTCGCCTGCCAAATAGGTGCCATTTCCACCATTAGGAACAAGGAACGCCGCTTCTGCTTGCGTTAATTTTGGCGGCGGGTTTCACGCTATTAGAATAATTTATTGGGGCCCTAAGGACATTTTCAAAGGCTCTGTACCCTTTGTGCCCTCTCCTTTAAAGCCTGCACTGCATAAAACGTAATTTTTATCAATAACCAAGAAGCTCATAATATCACAGCTGCATTGAAATCTTCATGCTGTGAAATCTAATTCTTCCAATACCCGAATCCATCACTTACGCAGCCCCTTTCTCAAATGCTATAAAACTCCCAAACCCATAGATTTGTCTCCAACAAAAATAACATGAAGGGGCCTTTCAATCAATAATGGAATCCCTCTGATGCTGGTACCCGCTGAATATTTTCTCCAACTTCGCCTTTGTTCTTCGGGGCAGCAGCCCACAAGGGAAAGGGCTTGTTTTCACTCGCAGCCTCATCAATACCTAAATCCTGGTGAACAAGTGACACCGAGAAGCTGTAATCAATAGCTCCCTGTGCGTTTTTTTCTTCTGGTCAAATGGTTCAGCTCCACTGACAACCCTGACACTTAGAACATGATGCTAAATCTTTATCAACAGCCATCTGGGTGACTGGCAGAACAAGACTCGGGGGTCATTAGCGCTCACGGCCATGTGTGAATAAACTCACTCCTCAGGAATGCGTTTGTTTAGAAAAAGGTGGGGAGACGCTCCGTGCAAGGTATTGATTGCCTCTGAACTGCATTTAGCAAATTCTGTCTGAGGATGAAGAGGAAGGGGGTTTCGTGGGGGGAGGGCTGTGCGATTTCAATTCTGTATATGGGGAAACTGACCATCCTCTCATGCTGGGTGGAGGGGCAGACAGCCTTCTAGAACATGAGCTAGTGAGTCCTCCCTGGAAAACTTTGGAAAAATCAAGCTCCTCGGATGGAGGAAACTTCCACACAGCAAAAAGCATCCCCTGCCCTGGTGGGGGAAGAGACACTCACGCCAACAGAAAACGCTGTAATACGAACCAGCGTGTGCTCACGTTTATTGCGAACCACCTAAGGAATTAATGCACAATGAGCTTTATGGTGTTTTCTAACATTCCAAATCCATTTTTCACTCTCCTCTCTTAAATGCACAATCGCTCTCTTCAGCCTGAACATAAGAGATGTGTTCGATGAGCATGTCTCAACGGCGCACCGTCTGGGCTACAGTGGATGTGCATAGTGCTCTGGCTGAGCCGCTGCCGTCAGCACCAACGGGAAACACACACTGAGGACATCGATGGCAGTCAGGGCCTGTCACTGACCAGGGCGCCTTCCTCCCTCAAGTCCCTGGGTCACCTTTTGATCCCCCAAGCCCATCGAGTGAAGTTTTTAATGGGAACTTGACAGGCACTTGTCAACCTAAACCATAGTAAACCACGCAGGTGAAGTTTTCTTGCAGGAGTACCTCTGGCACGGCTGTGCTATAGCTGGAGGCATCTCCCTGGTACTGCAGCTGCTGGCACTGCCACAACCTTCTCCTCAAGTTCAAGGTCATTGCATGAATTGAAGCCTACAAAAAGGCCACGGGAGGACTCACCACTACCCGGCTGCCCTTGGCACAGGAAGGACGCAAGACGTGGTGCCTATACGGTGCCTTCCTGTCCAATGCCGTGGGCACCTCCAGCCTGGGCTGTGGCTCATGACTGGGGTGGCGATATGTGGACTTTATGGACATTAGAGTTTTAAACCCTACGAGATCCTACGTTATAAATTTCAGTGGCTGAGGCCATATTGGAACAGAGACACTCATAGAGATTAATAGCAGGAGAAGAGAGCCAGCCTGGTTTGCAGAACAATAAATGTTTCTGAATATCGCCACAAGCAGGGTTGCTAACTGGCGATGGCATCTCCGCTGCAGAGAGTGAGTAAATGCTCGCGTCACAAAGGGCAGGTGGGGTGTGTGTGTGTGTTACCGATTTGTACGTGTCGGTTAGTGGAGCTTGTTCTCTCAGCAAAAGATGGGAGTCGCGCACACTCAGGAAGCAGGCGGAGTGGGCGCCCGCTGACGGGCCACCTCCGTCCTTGTCTCCAAGTGTGCTCAGGGAGGGCATCGAACCAAACCTCGGCGGGGGAGGAGAACGACTAACTCTAGCCAACGGGCACGAGAGAAGAAACTCTGCCTGACACGGTAATCGCGGCGACGCGGGAGGAGGAAGCAAAAAACCGTCAGCATCCCACGTTCTCACAGGACGTTAAATGGGGCCACGGCCCAGCAGCTGTCTTTTTATCTACAGCAAAGCTGAACTCCTCAGCACTGAGTCACAGCCTGGGAGAAGGCGGAGACGGCGGCCTTCCAAAGGGATTAAGCTTTGCTGGGAAATGTCAAGAACCATCTTCAGAAATTTGATCAGAACTTCCCACATGCACTGTAAAAACGAGAGCCACAGCGTGTGGAGGGGTGTTTTTCAGAGTCGTAGCCAAGCACTCTGCAATTAACACACAGCAGGTGCAAAAGGACAGCCAACCGCGCCCACCCGCCATCGCGCTGAAACTGAGCGTGTGCATGGACCGGAGAGGCGGGCGTGGCGGCCGTCCTGTCATCTCACTCCTGACAAGTCGGGATATTTTAACACAGTGGAAGACCTCCTCAGATTAGGGTGTACGCTACGACAATCCGATCCACTACAGATCTACGGCAGCTGCTTTTAAAGAACAATGCGGTTCTGTGCAAAAGGCTACCTGACGGCCATCGCCTAGGAACGGAGGGGCTGCCCTGGGGCTGCTGCCCGAGCGCGAGCGCAGGCTGTGGCAGAAACACCTGCTTCTCCCTTGCGAGCAGGGACGAAAACAGTTCTGGAAATCACACAAAACCACAGCAATTTTTTGAAAGTGGGGTCTGATTCAGTAATTTCCCACCCGTGACAGGAATATCACATTTGCTCTCCCTGATAAGACGGCTTTCGTTAGCTTTAGCAAGACAGCACACCCTTGCCGGGCCCTGGGCGGGTAATGAGACCCGGACTGTCCCAGGGGCAGTCTTGAGGTGGTATGGACTCTCCCAGAGGGACTTGCGGACTGGGTGCCCTTCTTGCCTACTCGCAGGGTCCACAGGCATGCATGGCCCTGGCCAGGTCCACCGCACATGCCATACACGACTCCCTTCCTCACACTGGACGGCCCCCAGCTCCAGGCACCGCAGCTGTGCAGCCAACCCCACGCTGCGGCCCGGCCCTGTCCTTGGGGAGCAAAGCCCGGGGCTTCACGAGGCCTAGGAGCCCCCAGCTTGGTAAAACCTGAATACAGACACACGGGAGGGGAGGACGTGGACACAGAAGGGCCCTGGGGGAGGGCACCGCCGCTGCTGAGGTGCGGCCCGAGGCGGTACATCGTCCCAGGCTGCAAGGACCCACACCTTGTGTGCTCGTGTGTTGTGCTTTAACCTCCAGACCCAGGGCAGCCCAGGCCTCGGTGACCGAGTGCAGCCCCAGGGAAGTGGGCTGGATTTGCACCTTTCGTGGTCCTAGAATGCAGGCTCCGCGTGGGCGGGCCTGGCTGTGGTCGTTTGCTGCTGCACTCCGGGCACTGCGGAGAGCCTTGGCCACACCGCCGGCTGCTGAGTGAGTGAGTGAGTGAATGCATGGGGGCCGCCCGCCCGCCCACCTCCTCTCCAGGCTTCCCCTCTGGCGCTCACTGTGACAACAAGGGGCTCGTGTCGTGACTTGAACCCAGAGGCTTCCTCGGTGGTGTGTGGTGCTGGGTAGCTTCTGGCACCATGGTCCCGGCACAGAGGTTCCCCTCGTCCCCGCCCAGCTGCCCAGGCTGCCTGGGAAACACATTCAGGCAGTGGCACTCGGCCCCCCGGTGCGGCGCATCCCCCACCGGCCGCCAGGACTCACAGGATTGCTTCTCATTGCTCCTCCCACGGCCCGGGCTGCTTTGGGGTTGCCTGCCAGGGCTGCTAATTGCTGGTAAGAAACCGTTTCTCCGAATTTCACAACCTTTAGCAGCTTCCATAACACCTGTCTGGTGAACGAATCTGAAAGGAAGAATGCAGAATGCGTTATTTGGACACATGGCTCCAACAGCTCTGATACAAACAGCTGCCAGTCCCGACACAGAAAATGCATCCACACAAATAGAGGTGTTACACTCAATTAAAACCCGGCCCCCAGAGCGCCCTGTCACCATGTCGCCAGGCAAGGAAAAAGGCCTGCAAGGCAGGACACGAGCAGGCTGGCCCTGCGGAAGACAGCCCCGACTTCCCTCTTCCCACGCTCCACGCAGGACTGTGGGACGCCCTTCCCGTATCTGGGCACAGTAAGTCCGCGCACGGCTCAGTTAATGAGCAGAGTCCCTGCCTGCCTACCTACTTGGAAACCTTTTGTCTGGCTGGTTATTTTCCAACTTCAGCTGGGACAAAGAAGGAAAAAGCAGCCGTGGGCCAGGCAGCGAGATCACGCTAGCTGTCCACATCCCGCAGCGCCGAGGATCCCCCCAGCTACTGCTCGGAATGCCAAGCGCCGTGGCATGCAGGGGCTGCCGGTGACCTTGGCTGCAGGCATCTTTAATGAATAGGGCTGCAAAAATAAAATAACTTTATTCCCATTTTAATTGACTAACCACATCAAATCGCATTTGCACTGCGTCCCGCTGCAGGAATGAATAGGTGAACGCACGAGAACGTTCTCTGCCTCTAGGTCTGAAAACTGTTTCCTCAGCGTGGAGTTTGTGGGAGAGAAGCCCAGGCACGCGAAGGAGGCTGTTCTGAATCGATACCTATTGTCTTTGCAAGGGGGACACGAGTCTCAGGAGCACTGGAGACGGAGCCACGTCCTCCAGCACAGGGCCTGAGCCCTCCGCGGGCGGGAGCTTCCGAATGGCCGCACAAAGGGAAGGACTCCGCAGGCAGGAACCACGTTCCGAGTGTGTCCACGACAACACTAATCACACTTGGTGCCAAGCTGGCAAAGTGCGATTTGGTTCTTAAAGGAAACACACCCTTACATGTGTGTTAAATAATAAAAATCACTTCTTAACTGAAGGGAACGATAATCACTTCGCTGGGAAAAAAATCTGTTTAGTCTTTATTATAACATTAAGCAAATTAAACATCAGCATAATCCAGGTGATACTAGAAAAGGGTCATCAAAGAAATTAACTTTGTTGTTCATTAATTTACATGGATTAGTAGAGGGCAGGAAGATAGCAAATGTGCTCTAGTTTTTTATGATATAATTTCAAACTGTACACCATTTGTGGCAGGAGGGTGACTTTGGGGTTAATCAGACTGATTTGTCCTTTTAATTGCTTTCTATTCAAAGAAAATTCATTAGATAATGTTCTCTTCAAAATTCATGAATCAATTTAACTGAAGAAACCACATTAACAGCTTTGGGTTCATTAGCACATGCGGTTGTGTTACCAGCTGATTGCTGGGGGGGTTTCCTTGTGCAAACATACTCTGTTTACTGTCATTTCTTCAGAAAGCCTTTTGAAATCAAACTGTTAATCGTTGTTGTTGTTGTTGTGCCTAACTTCAAAAAAGGGGAGAAAAGCAAAGTAGCCTGGTGGAGGAGGAGACATTTCAGGGGTAGCTGTCTTGGAAAAGAAACAGTAAAAGCAGCCCGGCGGTACTGCAGGAAACAGGCCAGTCCCCCGCCTTCCTCGGAGAGCACACGGAGTCGGTGGCTTTGTTTCTGTGCTTTGACCTGGGGAGAAGATGCTGCCCAGGGTTTCTGGGAGAACAGCCTGGAACTTTACTAAACCTGCAGGAAAAAATAGAGGGAGGTGTGTGCAAACTCTACTGGAGCACGGAGCGGTTCCGAGAAACAATGGCACGGTTCCAACGCCATGTCTGAGCGCCAGCCTCGAGTGCCGCTCTGACAGATGACTGCCAAATTACGGAGCACCTTTCTCCTCAACTGTAAAAGTATCGTATAATAAAACAATTACACGTCCACATACGAGCACAGAGTTTATCAAACACGTTCAGCTTCGCTGTCAGTTTTTCATGGGAAACCAGCTCTTAACTGGTACATACCAGGCCACGTATCAGGAAGCACAGCCCAAAGAATGCGATATTTAGCAATCAAGTACATCATCTTACAAACACATCTGAAAACTCAATTTCACCCTGTAGGGAGCAAATGCAGTAATTAGTTTAAGCAGCTCTCAAAGACAGTGCCTTTAATCCTAACCTGCACAAAATCGGATGGCTGAGCTGGCCCCTTTTTGGGGAGGGGTCGACACTTTAAGTACCTTTCTAAAATGGAGTGAAATCTTCTCATAAAAATTAACACATGTTGACAGGGAAAATATAATTTCTTGAGGTTGAGGAGACTACATCAGTCCTCAGCAGCTGGCCCGATAATTTCGTGTGGCCCAAAGGGACAGCCATTAAAACATCATCCTGCTCTCTCATCCCGGTCCTCCCTGCAGGGCAAGCCCGAGACCCCGGCGCTCTGTGAAGCAGCCTCCCAGTGCCACGTTCTGGATGTTCCTTTCCTGTGCTTCTCTCCTCCTTCCTTCTGCCTGTTCTGGGGTCCCGTGTACGTTGCGCCATGTTTACGTGCCCGGGTGAAAGGACGCTCGGTGGGAGGCTGACCTGCCTTGCACAGCTTCCTCATCTTACAGACACGGGACGCGGCAGCTTTCGCTTTGGGTGGCTGCTTAAATACACCCACTGTAACAAATCTCACCGGCAGAAGACTGTTTTCCAAATTCTCTCTCTGCCTAGATTGTCCATCTTCAACCTGGAGACCGGATGCCATTTTTTAATGTTGGCCTCAGGAGAAGTTTTGTGTCACTGACACCAGGTTTTTATGCAAGTTCTTTTCATGCCACGTTACGGGAGTGGAGATCAGGGCTCTGAGCAGGGCCGACTCACGTACTTAGACCAAGTCAACCAAGCCCAGCTGACGCGGAAGATGCCGCACACCAGGAGCCTGGCAGGAGGACACAGAAGGGACCAGCCTGGCTGAGCTGGCACGAGTTGCTTCCTTCTCCTGGGCCTCTGTCTCCCCTCCATGATAAATATCGTCTTAAGAGCTACCTTGACAAACACATCTGTGCCTCACTGCTCATGTCCAGGCCCGGAGCACAGCTGGCCGAAAGCAGGGCTGGCCTAGAAGCTGGCTTTCTCTGAGATCAGGACTCAGACTCAAGGACCGAGAGCCTCTTCCCCTGTGAGGCAGAGCCCTGCACTTGTGAGTTCTTGGAAAAGAGTCTCTTTCCTTCCACCACCACAGCCCCCTGGGTGGTCACCTTTGTTGAGGGGTGTGGTTTCCCGAGGTGGGGCCTACCTTTAGCAGCCCAGGCCTTGGGCCCCTTCCTTGGCCAGGCTGCAGCTAGGGGGCCACGCTCTGGCCTAGGTGCAGCCTGCAGGGCCCTGACTGCCTGGCAGCATCTCAATGGCTGTGCCTGGCCATGGACTCAGCCTGCAGAATCCCTGGCAACAGAGAGCACTGCCCAGCTCCGGCCACGTGCCTGCCAGAGCAACAAGTGCCTGGAAGGGGCTCCCCAGGAGCTGGCGTCCATGGCACGTGTTACAGCTATTTGACCTCATGTTGCCTGGCCATCGACAGTAGCCAGAATAAACATTTTTGAGGAATGAACCTGAAACACGGAGATGGAGGGAAACGGGCTCCAGTCGCACGTAAAATGGAGCAGGCTCACTGTCTTTGGTTTCTCCCACTGGACGCCTTTACAAAAAGCCGGGCGGAGGGTGCAGAGCAGCTAGGTGAGGGCTGAGAGGAGTTGGCAGTGTCAGGCAGACCGGGGAAGATGCCAGGACTCGGAAATACTGCCAGAACAATAAATGTGCATATCATTTCCCCTCCTCGTCCCTGGCCTGGACGTACCACAGCCTGAGCCCTGAAGGTGGCCCTGGCACAGACAGCATGCCAGGGGCTCTATTCCACCTCCAGGAGGTAAGCACATCTCCTCCAGCAGCGCTTTGAGTGTGTCTCCAAAAAGTTCACTTAATTCCATTGTAACAATATTATCACGCAATTAGGCCGTGAGGGCTCTGCTCTCACCAATGGATTGATGCTGTTATTGGGGGAGTGGGTTAGTTATCAAGGGGCTCTGGCCTCCCTTTCCTCTCTGTCCTGCATACTTGCTCACCATGTGATGCCTTCTGCCACGGGATGACCCTCGCCAGCCACCAGCATTATGCGCTGGGACTTCTCAGCCCCGACCAGGAGCCAAATAAACGTTTCTTCTTTGTCTGACCCCCAGTTTGGGGTATCCTGTTATAGCAGCAGAATACGGACTAAGGCACCTATGCTCAGAGAGAGTGAGGGAATCACCCCTTTTTGGTATTATCTCTGAACTCCTGTGCCTTATCCCCTCCCTAAACCATCCTTTAGTGGTGTGGTCTGGTAATGGGGGCCACAAGAGCCTAAGCTTCTGAGGAGGAGACGGTCCCTTCCTGACGGGAAGAGGAATGGTCCTCCCAAGAGGTGGGAATCCCACCCCCCCAACCCCTTGCTTTTTTCCTTTCTCTGTGTTTCTGCCACCTGGCTGCAGATCAAGTTTCAGCCACAGGAAGTGTGTCGTATAGAGGGGCAAACAGAGTCACAGCTTTGTGTCCAGGAGACTGAAAAGTGAGCCCTGAGAACTCACAAGTACCAGGGAGATTGTGGAGAAAGAGGAATTTGTGAAAGCAAGCCCAGAAGTTGTTCATGAATTCCTGGACTCACCTGTCCATGTGAGCTGTCCGCTTACCCATCTGTACACATGTGGATTTGATCCTAAACCAAAGACTTTGAGGGTAAAGGATCTGCTATAAAAATGATGCAAGAAGGGAAAACACTCTTGAAACAAATGAAGACACAAAATCTCCATAAAGAAATAGAAGCTACCAAGAATCAAATGGAAAATTTAGTTCTGAAAACTACAATAACCAAAATAAAAAACTGCACTCCGTAAGATCAATAGCAGAATGGAGATGCCAGAGAAAAACATCAATAAGACAAGAAATTTATCTAATCAGAATAACAAAGAGAAAAGGTATTTAAAACAAAAAAACCAAAAACCAGAAAGAATCTTGGGGGCCATGTGAGACAAAGTCAAAAGATCCATATATGTCACTGGAGTTTCAGAAGGACAGAAAAAACTGAATGCAGAAAAAAAATTCAAAGAAATAATAGCTAAAAATTTCTCAAAATTTGGCAAAAGATATACAACTACAGATTCAAGAAGCCCATCAAACTGCAAACAGGATACCCCCAGATACATCATACTCAAACTGCTGAAAGCTAAAGACAAGGAAAAAAGTCTTGAAAAACAGAGACAAACAATGCATTATGTATAGGGGCACAGTTAATTGAATGACTATGGAATTCTCATCAAAAACTACTGAGGAAAGAAGGAAGTAAAATAGCAATTTCAAAGTCCTGAAAGAAAACAAAAAACAAAAAACAAAAACCGTATCAACTCAGAATTCTATATACAATTTTTAAAAATACTTTCAGCAATGAAGTTAAAGACATTTTCAGATAAGAAAAGAAAAACCAAGATAATTAATTGCCAGTAGACTTGATTTTTAGAATGGCTAAAAGAAATTCTTTAGAAAGAAGAGAAATAATACTAGAGAGAAGTTTTGGAACATTAAGAATGCAGGAAAAGTAAATATATGGATAAATCCCACAAGCTATTCTTCTCTTGAGTTTTTCAAAATATGTTTGATAGCTATAAACAAAAATTATAACATTGTTGGATGGGATTTTCAATGTGTATGCCATTGGAATACATAAGATGCTATAATATCATGGAAAAATTAAAAAGATCTATATAGTCATAAGGTTTCAATATCTCACTTAATATTGTAAAATACAGATTCTATTTAGGCTGTGAAAGTATATAAGTACTATAATCCATAGAATAATCATTAGAAAAACTACAAAGAGATATAGTAGAAAACAAGGCAAGTAAATTAAAACAAAATACTAACGAAAGTTAAAATAGCCCCAAAGAAGGAAGGAAAGAAAAGAAAAAAAGAGAAACAAAAACCAGAGGGAACAAATAGAAAACAAACAATAAAATGTTAGACTTAAATCCAAACATATAAACAGTTACATTAAATATAAATGGTCTAACCATACAAATGAAAAGAGATTGTTAGAGTGGATGAAAAGTAATCCGAGAAAGTGCTGTCTATAAGAAATTTCAAATAATAGCTACAGGTAGGTTAAAAGTAAAAAGATAAAAAAAGATATACCATGGAAACACACTAATAAAGTTAACATAAGATAAAGTAGATTTAAGTTCAAAGAAAATTCCCAGGGGTAAAAAAGAATATTCCATAGTAAAGGGTCAATTCACAAAAACAACACATCAATCCTAAATGTATATATGCCTAACAACACAGTTTCAAAATCCATGAAGCAAAAATCATCAAAATTAAAATGAGAATTAGACAAATCCACAATTATATTTGGATACTTGAACACTTCTCTTTCAGTAATCAGTAGAACCAGGTGACAGAAAACTACCAAGGAGTACAACTGAAAAACACCAACAACCAACTGGATCTAATGGACATTTATAGAACGCTCCACCCAATAACCGTAGAATACACATTCTTTCTGAGTGCATATGGAACAATGACCAAGATATACTGGGCCGTAGTCTGTATTCTGGGTCATAACTTTAACACATGTAAAATAATTGCAATTATACAACTTCTGTTCTCTGATCATAATGAAATTAGACTAGAAATCAATCAGAAAGATAATAGAAAAATGTCCTGAACATTTGGACAGTAAATAAACCACTTCTAAATAATCTATGGGTCAAAGACGAAGTCTGAAGGGAAATTAATACACTGAACAGAATGAAATTGAAAATGAAGAATATTAAAGTATATGAAACACAGCTAAAGCAATATTTAGAGGAAAATTTATAGTTTTAAGTGCTTTTATTAGAAAAGAAAGGTCTCAATAATCTGAACTTCCAACTTAAGAAACCAGGAAAAGAAGAGTAAAGTAAATCCAAAACAATTAGAAAGAAAGAAATAATAAAGGCAAGGGCAAACATCGATAAAATTGATAACAGAGAACTGAGAGTAAAATCCCTGAAAGTAAAAATGGGTTCTATATAATGATCAATAAAACAGGTAAATCTCTGGTAAGACTGATAAAGAAAAAATGAACAAATTATCAGTATCAGGAATGGAAGAGGAGACATCACTACAGACCCCACAGATGTTAAAAAGATAACACATTCCTATGAGTAACTCCATACAGAAAAATTCAACAACTTAGGCAAAATAGATCAATTTATCAAAAACTACAAACTACTAAAACTCACCCAAGATGAAACAGATAACCCGAATATTCCTATAACTATTTAAAAAGTTGAACTCATAGTTTAAAATCTTCTGGGGAAAAAAAGTCTCCGGGGCCAATAAGATTTTACCAGTGAATTCTATCAAATGTTTAAAGAAAAAATAAGACCAATTCAACATGATCTTTTCCAGAAAATAGAAGGGGAAGAAGCATTTTCCAAAGTATTTTATGAGGCCAGCATTACCCCGAAACCAAAATTAGAAAAGTAAAAATCAATCCCTAATGAATACAGATGTAAAAATTCTCAAAAAGTTTAGCAAATCAAATCCAGAAACATATAAAAAGAACAAGAAATCGAAATCACATAGGGTCTGTCCCAGAAAAGCAAGGCTGATTCAATGTCTGAAAATGAATACACACATGAAGCCACAGTAATCAAGACAGGGTGGTATTTGTAGTAGAACAGACACAGAGATCGATGAAATAGACCCACACAAATACACAGTTATCCCTCGATATCTGTGGGGGATTGGTTCTGGGACACTGTGTGGATACCAAAATCCACAAATGCTCGAGTGGCTTATATAACATGGTGTAGTACTTGTATATAACCCATGCACATCCTCCCATATACTGAAATCATCTTTAGATCACTTATGATACCTAGTACAATGTAAATGCTATTTAAATAATTACATAGTATTGTTTGTGTAGTAACAAGGAAAAAAGTCTGTACAATCTCAGTACAGATATACCCATTCCTTTTTAACATTTTTGATCTGTAGTTGAGTGAATACACGGATGTGGAACCCATAGACAAATCTCTAATGAAAAAGCAGGGTGAGTCAATGAAGAAAGGATAGTCTCTTTAACAAATGGTCTGGAACAAGCAGACAACCACGTGCAAAAAAAAAATCTAGATACAGACTTTATGCTTTTTACAAAAATGAATGCAGAATGGGTCATAAACGTAAATCTAAAAGGCAAAAATCACAAAACTTTCAGGAGATAACATGGGAGAAAATGTAAGTGACCCTAAGGTCACCAGGACCCAAAGATTTGCAGAAAAGGTTTTAGATACAATATGATTCATGAAAGAAAAAAAAAATAAGCTGGACTTTATGGAAATTAAAAACTACACCACAAAAGATGCTAAGAGTCCAAAAATCAAAGTCATAGATTGGGAGAAATTATTTGCAAAACACATAGCTGATAAAGGACTTCTACTGCAAATAAGCAAAGACTCTTAAAATTCAACATTAAAAAAAAATCACACAACTTAATTAAAAAATATGGGCAAGTCTGAACAGATACTTCACCAAAAAATATATGAGACGACTAATAAACATAAAGAATGATCTTTAACATAATTTGTCTTTAGGGAACTACAAATTAAAATGAGATATGCTTATCCACCTATCAGAAAGGCTAAAATCCCAAAGCTGACAGAACCAAAACCTGCGGCAAGCAGAGCAACAGGGATGTTCATTCACTGCCGGTGGGAATACAAAATGGTCTAGCCACTTTCAAACAGTTTTGTGATTTCTTACAAGCCAGAGTCTTACCATGTGATCCACCAGTTGCACACCTAGGTATTTACTCAACTGATTTAAAAACTCACATCCTCACAAACACTTGCCTGTGAATGTTTATTGCAGCTTCATTCATATTGCCAAAAACTGTACACTATGTCAAGACGCCCTGTGATAGGTGAATGGATAAACTACGGTATCTCCATACAATGAAATATTATTCAGTCACAGAGATAAGTGAGCTATCAAGACACAAAAAGACATGGAGGAAACTTAAATCTATATTTCTAAGTGAAAGAAGCCAGTCTGAAAAGGCTACATACTGTATGATCCCAACTATATGACATTCCGGAAAAGGCAGAACTATACAGACAGAAAACAGATCAGTGGTTTCCAGGGACACAGACAGGGGAGAAGAGGGGAGAAACGAACATGCGCGGCACAGAGTAGTGAAACTGCGCTGTACGCCACTGTCATGGTAGAAAGGTGGCATCAGACATTTGCCAAAAGCCATAGAACCTTACATCGCCAAGAGTGAACCTGAGCAATGTGTGCAAATTAACAAAAACGACAAAACATGTAGAAGATGAAGGACCCTGGGAAGGAAATATAGATTGTGACAAGACGATCTCACTGTACTACGAATGTCTGAAACATCCTCCCTGAAGGAGCGGGTAGGTGGGGACTTTTCCAAAAGTAACTTTGGAAACGAGTGGAGACTAAGATTCAAGGCAAAAGGAACCTCACGTAAGTACTGAACTCCAGTTGATTAAA
>RJWJ010009457.1:0-49875 GCA_004363605.1 Indri indri
TTTTTTTTAGCCAAAGTAAAAGTTCAGGGAGAAAGGCATGGGTGGTGTCACATTACCAGAGCTGAGGACAGGATGAGAAAAAAGATGAGTTTAAGAGATTGATAAGAAATGACCAAAAAGGTAAAAAGAAAACAAATAAAATCCTACAACTTTTGATATTAAAGCCAAGGACAGAGAATGTTTCCAGCAAAGGAAGCTGGTCAGTATTGTCAAATATGGCAGAAAAGTCAAGAAAGATGCGTGATCAAAGCACACTGGATTTGACATAAAGAAATTGTTGGCTGATATTTGAAAAGAAATGTGAGCTGAATAGTGAGGATGTTAAGTCATACTGCAATAAATTGTGAAGTAGACATAAAATGTAATGAAAGGAATGATGTCAAAGGTAGGAAAGAGAGAAAAAGATGCAGAAAAAATATGGGACTAAGAAGGTTTGTGTTCACATGCCAGGTTAAACAGAAGAGATCTGAATACATTTAACAATATTGGAGGAAAATTATTTCTTTTTGTATTTCTGAGATATGAATTAAAATGATTCAAAATATAAAAAAAATGATCAATTTTAAAGAGGATGTCTGCAAAGGACACAAAGATTAGTATATACACTGTTAAATTTATGTGAGTTGGGTAAGGATTGATTTTTGAACCCTATGAAATAAAGCACAGTCACATGCTGGTCATGCTGGATTGGGGCATTTGTGGAAAGTAGAAGAGTATTGAAATAAACTTTGGAAGCAATTGGACAAAAAGCTGTCTAGAGAAATAGAATATTTCCACACAATTTTGAGAGCACAGGTGGTATCGGAAACCATACATTTGCAAATGGACCCTCTTCTGAATTTGCATGATTTTTATCAATTATGATAAGAAGTCCTGGTGTAGGAGTTATGGAATTAAAATATTTATTACCTCCAATGTCATGCAAAGGAGCAGAGGGAAAAAATAGCATTACTATGTTGATGATATTGGCAATAGTGGAGTTGGGTCTCACCAATTATGGGATTTGATTTGTGTGAAAATGGAAGAGCTGCTATATATGGAGGAAATAGGTGGGTCAAGAGAATAGAATAGGGATAAGAGAACATTCACACCGGGAAGAGCAGAGAGGAGGACCTTGACTATTGCTTATGTTTAGACAATGATTTGAATATAATTGTTTCAAGCAATTAGGGGCAGTTAAAAAGAGACTGTGCTTATGTGTGTTTATGGAGAAGTGCAGTGAAGGTGGTTATTTGGTTAAAATCAAGAGAGTGACTGAGGATAGATGTATCAAAGAGCATATAACATCAGGGGATTCTAAGGACACATCATGATTTCAAGTGTCAGAGTGGTAAGGTAAGTAGTACATTTATATAGGACAGTTTCAGTGGGTTCTGAGTATAGAAGCCAGAAAATGATGAGTAAATGGGGAGTTAGAGTTACACATACCAAAATATATAAATAATAATAAAAAAAAACCTCTTTGAGAAGAAAAGAACAGATAGTGGTGGAGGATAGAGAGGGTGCAAAATGAAAAAATATATATATTTTATGTTTGTTTATTTTTTGGCCTGGATAGTCCCAGGCCCTAGGGGATACCATCAAATTGTTAGTGATGAGGAAGTTCAAATATTTAGAGAAGATATAGTATAAATAATTGGACAGGATAGTAAAGAACAGGGATCAGAAGCATATCAGAAGGAAGGAATGACATTTGAAGGACAAGGTACATCATTCCAATGAGGTCTTGAAAGATAAGACGTTATCCTCCCACACAGGAAATATTTGCTCATCTCTTTATGCAATGTATTCACAGATTTAATATCACTACCCTACTTTCAGGATTTCATCATGTATTTTAATAACACATCACATGTATTGTAATTTTTAATATTATGGTAGGTGTATAACTTGTCTCTCCATTAATGTTAGAAGTTTAATGAAGAAAGTGCCATAGGATAAATCAATACTTCTAAAATTTCCAAAGTGTATATTACTATGTTTTATATATTAGATATTTTATAAATGCTTAAAATATTATAATTAGTTTAGTATCAAAAAGAAATATTATACATTAATATTTGATTGATGGATTTAACTTTTTGTGTGTACACTAAATACAGAAATTAGATGGTTAGTTTAAAAATATGTAGAATCACTCTGTTGGTTTCTTTTGAAATAGCCTGAAGACTAATATTTAACTTAGGATAATTTATGTGTTGTTTCTGCTTTCTCATTTCTATCTTTGGAAGTAAAATATACTAAGAAATCATTATAAAATGGATAAAATAAATTTAAAATACAGGTAATGATACACAGTCACAGGGATAATTTTCTGATAATTAAATTTATTAAATGTATTTCAATACATACTAACATATCATAGAAGAAAACAACTTTTAACTAAAGTTCAGTAAAATTCTTATCTATATTAGTTTATATATTTACAGTGGCTGGAGTATATTTTTAAGTAAGATACTACAATATGATAGTAAATAATTATGTCACTTTATACCAAATTATGATTTGTTATGATTAGTTAAGGATCTGTAAATAGCTATGTTTGATATTGATGTCTTAGTTTATAAATACTCTAAGCCTATGGTGTCCAACCCCCAGGCATTGAGTGGCAGGCGAGTGAAGCTTCATCTGTTTTTACACCTCCCCCCATCACTCACATCACCACCTGAACTTTGCCTCCCCACACACTCCCCTCATCCGCACATCCATGGAAATATTATCTTCTATGAAACCGGTTCCTGGTGCCAAAAAGGTTGGGGACTGCTGGTCTAAGAAATAACAAATTATCATTTTTTTTTAAAAAGTAATTATAGAGTGCTCATATCTACAGCTTTATTATTTCCAGGTTTTAAAACTGAAAATTTCCCTTAAAATGATAATTATTTCACTGCTAAAAAAATCTTGCATCATCTCTATCAAAACTACATGTTCTAATTTTAATGAATCCATGGCGTAAGTCACATCAATATGGAAGTGATTCATTCAAACAAACAATACATGAGTGAAGTCAACATATTGTTGCTTTTCTTTTAATTATAATAATCACCCAAGATCATTTTGCAGTTGAAACTTTGACTGTCAAATTCAATTTGATTCTTGTTCATGACAGTGACAGCTGATTCCAACTGCCGTTTTATACAATTCACTTAAAACAGTTCATTTACTGGTGTGTATGGATCTAAAAATATTTGTTTAAGGATAAGATTTTTCCTTTTCAAGAGCAATATCTTTACATTTATGTATACTTGGACCTTACTTTTATCTATAATATTTGCTCTTACTTGCCTGTTTAAAAACAATTTCAAACTCAAATATTTATTGATCCTAAATATGTAACATATGTGTCAGAATGTATGGAATTAGTTCAATCCAGAGGGCTCAATGCCTTTGTTTTTCTCCCATCACTTCCTGCAAACATTGCTCTGTCCTATCACTGCCTCTCCCCCGAGGGACTATGAACAGATCCCATAGATGTCTATTCATTTACAATTAGAACATTTTTAATGGCAAGAACAACTTACTTTCAGATATTTCTATGTCTGTTCTACTCCAGCTTAAAGCTTTCCATTTTACATCTAATTCATATCCCCTTACCCTGTTGAGCAAAACATCTTCATGGTGGTTTAGACGATGTCACTTCTGTAGATATCCATTATCCCCCGGGAATGTCACTCATTCTTTCCATACCAAGTACATGCTGTCCTGCAGCTGCTGCTTTTCTAATATTCTGACATCACAGGCAGCTCCAATGAACCCCTACCAACTTCAAAATTCTCTAGGAGAGAAGCAAACACCCAACTTCAAGGTTCTACCTTCTCACTATTCATGGGACACTCATGCCAAGACCTTTCCAACACATTTTTTTCTCCACTATTAGGCACTATAGTGCACCTATGAGCTTCCACAACACAGCAAGTATTCAATGCCCATCTCTGTGTGGGTGATATTACCAGGCTATAGCTGAGATATTGATGTAAATGCAAAAGTTGTCTCTTCTACCTACTGTTTTTAAGACATAGAAAGTTGATTGTTCCCTCATTTACACATTTATTCCACAAATATTCATTAAGAGCCTACTTTATTCCAGGCATTTTTCTTAGGCATAAAAACACAGTAATGAAAAGAAGAAAGTCAGTAATGTTCTCCTTCAGTGGAAATTGTCTTCTAGTTGTGGGAGAAAATCACTATGTCAGAGGAAATTGTACAAATTGTGAAGGAAAAATAGCATAAGGTAAGAAGTTAGAGAGCGGTTTCATGGGCATATGTCATACTAGGACTGCCAGGGAATATTTCACTGATATGGTGACCTTCAAACAATGACCCGAAGAGAGTGAGAGAAGGTACTATCCAAATAGCAGAAGAAAGAAGATTTCTTCTGGGTAGGAAGGCCACCTTAGTTTGCATGTTCAAGTGCCACCCAGAAGGACAGGACATTGCAGGGCTGAGGGCAAGAAGCAAAGAGTGGAGAAAGAGAGAATGAAATCAGAGAGTGTAGATATGAATGTATGTTTATGTATTAGAGCGAATGTTTGTGACACCACAGAATATTTTTTAAAATTGCCATTTTCAAAGTATGTGCTGTGTAATCATTTCAAAACAAACTCTTGCAAATTAGAAAAAATAAACTTATCATGGAAATTTTCTGGCAAGATTTTATATCATAATTTGAAGCATTTGTCAAGTCATTAAAAAGAGAAACACTATTTGTTTTTTAATTAAAAAGAATGCATTTTATTATGTCAGCAAAGTTTTAACCCAAAGGCATGTGAATAGAATAGATTTAGCAGAAAATTGCAAATCAATATTAATGAGAGCTTATCCAGTACAAATTGATTTTCAATAAATAAAAGGTTAAAATAAACATGGAAAAAGAAATCCAAGCTTCTTCATAGTCAAAATAAAAGCTTAGTGTTGCATGCTCATATAATCATCATTAATAAAATATTTATGTTATGAATTTAGTTTAAAATCTAAAATTATAAAATTAATGTGATTGTTCAGACAGAAGGGCCCCCACCCAAATAAGAATTCAAATATTCTGAATTTGATAACATTTCACAATGACTTGAAGTCAGAATAATATAAGCTGCTCTGTTACAAAACAAATAAGGGATTTTCTATTATCATAAAAAACATGAGCCCATTAAATACCTGTGGATGTTTGATGATTAAATACTTGACCATATTTCTAGAAACAAGAATGAGGCAACTCTCTGACAAAGTAATTTTATGTGTTCAAATAGGAACTAGATTTCAGAGAATCTGAAAGTCATAAGGGCCTGGTTAAAAGACATTTAAATTTATCTCTTGTGACAGTGACATTTCTGCAATTTTGCATCAGAAGCAGATACAGAAAATGTGCATTATTTCATAAAGATTTAATAAAAAGGAGAAGCAACTCCTTCTCAGGAATTAAATTTTTATGATTTAAATAAAAATTTTGTTAACTTTATAACTTCTTCATCCAGAAATCACAGGAGCAATATTTCTAATATTATGCAATATATGTCTTTGGTTAAAAACCATCAAATAATTTTGATTAAAAGTTAACTTTTAAAAGAAATTATTTGTATAACAAGAATAAATCTAGGAGAAATATTGTTATTATTGTGGCAAAAGTAGAAAGCTTCTATGTGACATTTCAGTTATTTTCACATACCTTTTTTATATGTGAAATTTTAAAAAGGCAAAGTCAAGAGTAAATAACTATAAGGAATGCTGAAAGAGGTGTCTGAAAAATGCACAATTATGGTTACTTCTGGTTCTCTTTTTTAAAGGAATGAACCTGAATGCTAAGTCATATTTTTTTTCTCAACTCAAACTCTTAATTACATAGTTGGCAAGTATGCTATTGAAAAAAAGACTGAATAATTCTTGGAAACTGAAATAAGTAAGTTAAATATCAGTTCTAGAATATGTAATATTTTGTACCCCCTACAGTCTTTTTTTTTTTTACCTTTGTCCTGCTAGTTTATGCATCAGCTAAAGAAAGAAAGAGAGATCTTCATTTCTACTTTTCTAAGTCTTATTTCTGGAGACCACATTAGGAGTTGTTGCCTGGGAGCCATATTTCCTGGATGGAAATCTTAGTTATACGACACACAATGTGGATGGCTTGGGCCAGTTTCTACGAAACTTAGTGTATATTTTTTTCTTGTCTGTACTATGAGGATAATTTGGGTATCCGTAGCACAGAGGTGCTGTGAGGATCGAATGAGTTTGCAGAGATATTACAATGATTTGTTATCTGTTAGTTTTCTTTTGTGAAGTATAATTAGGACCTTTTAAACAAAGAGTCGCAGTGACCTCTTTAGCAAATCTGTTGGCCTGGCCTTAGGTTATTAATATGATGGGATCTGGCTAGGTAGTTCTCCTCATTCTAGGATGAAGCCAAAGAGAGGTGTTGGATGGCATCTATGCCATGCTTTCTAGGCTATATAGATGCTAACAGGGAGATAGAAAGGATGAAGACACAGTAACTCTTGTGCAGTCTAAGAGTGGTACTGGTGAAGGGGGCCTTGACTGAGCATTGATGAATAAAAGAGGGCCCTTGCAGAATTATAGAACAGTAGGGATGGAGGTACAACTGAATAATCGATGCCAGTGTCCATAAGAAAGGATGAATTCTTCAACTTAATTTACATTTGAGTTCCATACATGGTAGAAATGTAGAAAAAAATGCCAGTAGTTTATGTCGAAGTAAGAGTGTAAAATAAAACTATTGATTTTTGTTGTTTTGTTTTGTTGTTACTCTTGGTGTTTCTGCTGCTGATGGTGTTTTCCCTGTTAGTGGGATAAGAAGGTGTCTCTTGTTGAAAGAGGCAAGAAGCTCAAAGAGGAAACTATTATAAAATCTTTTGGACAATCATATTAAGAGATTAAATCTTGATAGCCACATGAATAATAGAAAGAAAGGAAATAATGGTTCATATTTGTATGTAATATTGAACAAGGAATAAGTTTTTGAAATCTATCCTGGGTTCTAAGCAAGTGGCTATCCATCTTCAGTTCCCGAACTTTATTTATGGAGATTAATTTAGACAGTTTCTCATTGACCTTGAAATCAATGGTAATTTTTTTTTAGATTTTATAAATACAGGAATACCTCATTGTATTGTGCTTTGCTTTATTGCACTTCAAAGATGTTCTATTATTTTACAAATTGAAGGTTTGTGGCAACCTGCATAGAGCAAGTCTATTGGCATTTTTCCAATGGTATGTGATCACTTCATGTTTCTGTGTCACATTTTGGTAATTCTTACAATATTTCAAACTTTTAATTATTATTGTATCTGTCATGTGATCTGTAATTAGTGTTGCTATTGTAATTGTTTGGGGGTGCCATGAATTTCAGCCACATAATCAAAATATGTTGTGTGTATTTTGACTACGTCACACACTGGCAATTTTCCCATCTTTCTCCCTCTTGTTGAGTCTCTGTATTCCCTGAGACACAATGATATTGAAATTAGGCCAATTAATTATTCTACAATGGCCTCTAAGCGTTCAGATGAAAGGAAGAGTTGCACGGTTCTCACTTTTAATCAAAAACTAAAAATGATTAAGCTTTTGACCAAGTGATTAGTCAGGAGGATATATCAAAAGCTGAGATAGGCCAAAAGCTAGGCTTCTTTTGCCAAACAATTAATCAAGCTGTGAACGCAAAGGAAAAGTTCTTGAAGGAAATTGAAAGTGCTACTCCAGTGAGGACACGAAAGATAAGAAAGCCAAGCAGCCTTATTGGTGATATGGAGAAAGTTTTATTGGTCCGGATAGAAGATCAAACAACCCACAACATTGTGTTAAGCCAAAGCCTAACCCAGAGCAAGGCCCTCAACATCCAGACAAAATCCTCCATCAGCAAAAAGATTATAACTTGCTGAATGCTTAGATGATGATTAGCATTTCTTAGCAACAAAGTATTTTTAATTAAGATACATACATTGTGTTTTTAGACATAGGTTATCGCACACTTAACAGACTACAGTATAGTGTAAACATAAATTTTACATGCACTGGGAAACCAAAATTTTTATGACTCACTTTATTGTCATTGTTGCTTTATCATGATGATCTGAACTGAACTCACATTTCCAAGGTATGCCGTAATTAATACAGAAAATATTCTGTAAAGATATAATTCTCAATCATGAACAAACATCTATTTATCGAATTTACTTTCATTATTTTTTCATTAAACAGGAGATTTTTATATCAATAAGTATGGTTTACAATAAAACTATAATAGCTATGACTCATTTTAGCAGAGTATATAACTTAGAAACAGTTCATCTATTGGATGTCAGATAGGGAGGGAGGGGGAAGGGGGAGGGGCGAGGGGGAGGAGGGGATGGATATATGCATACACAAAGGGTGCAGTGCGCACCCTCCGAGAGATGGACACACTTGGGACTGGGACTTGGGGGGAAGGGGGGCAAGGGCAACATACGTAACCTAAACATCTGTACCCCTATAGACAACAAACAATAAAAAAAAAATAGTTCATGTAAAACGTTATAAAAATATACAAGTAACTTAATACTAATAATTGTGCAACATTATAAAAGACTCAAGGAATGAAAAAAATTATACTCAAAAGCTGGATATTTCAATAACAAAGTTAGTCATTTTTAAATCTGTATACACTTTAAAATAAATCATTAAGTATAAATTATTAAGCCTAAATTACTGTTGGATATGAAATAAAATCCACACTCAGTTTCACCCTATTTAGAGAAAGCAAAAATGAAGCTACCTTACATAAAAACATGATATCCAAAGAACTACTGAAAAGTAACTTTAAGACCTTAAATATTTAAACTGTTCAAATAGATAATATTTAAAAATAATTGCATTAGGCATTTAACCAATGATATTTGCAAATGAACAAAGAAAATTACTGTAGTCACTATAGACAGACAGGAAAATGGGCAGGAAAGGTAAACGTACCTCATTCCATACTCTCAAAAAAAGAGTGTAGCTCTGAAAATGATACCTTGAGGAACCTAAAAACAATTAAGAAAACTGTTTCCTGTCACAGAGGAAAATGATTTCCATGTCAAAAGAGTATAGAGCAAATAAGAAATTAATAACTCAGAAAATGGATAAAACAAAAAATTGATAAATTTAAAACTTGATTACTTATTGGAAGGTATCCCAGCAATCTAATGTTCTTGAAAAGCTTAGCAAACATAATTAAAATTAAAAAATAAAAAAAACTAATAAGATTAATAATGAGAAACTGGATTTATTAACACACATCTAACTAAGATGTTTTTAAAAGTTAAGAAAATACTACCATGATTCCATGCTACTGATATTTAAAAATTGAAATAAATTGATTATTTCTATTCATCCCACTTTCATTAGTAACATAGGCATGTGTTTGAGAGTTGACCCAGGAATCAAATGGATCAGATACAAACATTTAATCTGCATATTAAAATAGAAAATTGAGAGTTAATGGAAAAAGCCAAAATATACAAGTAATAACAATAATGCTGGAACTGATCTTAACAAAATGCAAAAGAGATCTGAATATGGGAGAGTAAATTTTGTTAAGAGCAAAAGGAGAGAGTGCTTCCTTTGGGCAAAATGTCCTTTCCACAGTCTTTGCTTTCAAAAATACCAAAAAAAAAAAAAAAAAAAAAAAAAAAAAAAAAAAAAAAAAAAAAAAAAAAAGTTAAAAGATGTCTGATGTGGTTTTTTTTTTTCCTTTTTTTTTTTTTAACCAATGCAACATCAAAAAAACCTCGTGTAATGATCTACATGGACAAGACAATGAAGATACTGAAGAGAATATAAAACTATACAAAGCTGCAGATTGAGGAGTAAAAATCCATTCTTTGATGGATATGCCAGAAATTCCTGAACTTTTTTGGTTCATGGCTATATAGTGTATCTGTAAGTTTTCACAGAACCATTAGGCTAAAATCCTAATAGTTTTGTTCATTAACAAAATGGGTCTAGACGATCTGAGAGTAGAAGATTGTCAGGTTTCTTAACAGAGCTCTTTGTGCTTCCCTCAACATTTAAAATTTCCTGGGGAGGCCCCCTGTGCAAGTTCACCATGGTGCTCTAGGAAGCTCCAGTTTGCAGGCACATGCTGTCACTAGAAGCATGTAAAACTAGATTAACACAATAGCCTTCTTATTGCGCTTCTGTCTCTGAATCTTAAATCCTAACTCGCATTTATATCCAATGCCCTGACACAAGTTTTTTGTATCATGCTACTGTCCTGTAGTAGTACCTATAATGATTTCCCACTGCTTCTGGAACCAAGTACAAACCTTTTCCCATTTCACTGGATTTCTTCTAACTTACCTGACTGTATTCCTACTGCTTGCTTTTACATATCTTGCTGTGAGTCAAGCTAGCATTTTAATTGTCTCTGAAACACTCGTTGGTTATTTTATTTTCCTTTTCTCTTTTTTGGTACGGGCTTCTCTGTTTGTGAAATATGAGTAAATATGATGGTAAAATGTGAATTAAATCTTATTTAGAAATAGGATCTTTGTAGATGAAATCATGTTAAAGTGACAACATTAGAGTGTGCCCTGATCCAGTATGACTGTTGTCCTCATAAGAAGAGGAAAACACGTGAAGACAGGTACACACAGGGACAAGATGTCCATGTGAGGAGAGAGGCAGAGATTGGAGAGATGCATTTGCAAGCCAAGCAATGTCAAGGATTGGTGCAAAACACCAAAAGCTAGAAGAAGCAAGGAAGGATTCTTGGCGACAGGTTTTAGAGAGTATGACTCTGCTGACACCTGATTTCAGAGTTCTGGACTCCAGAACTGTGAGACAATAAATGTCTGTTGTTTTATGTTACTCTGTTTGTGGTACTTTGTGCATTAGCCCTAGGAAGTGAATGCAATTAGGATAGAGGAAAACAATGATAATAAATAAGTTCTATTTCAAATCATAAGAAAAGTAATTTATTTTAGTTTAATGGGGCTCTTGTAACCATGTGCGATTTCTGTTTTTGATTTGGAGTACCACAAATGAGTCATAGGATCACCTGCATCTGTAGAGTTTGCACTAATTTACAAAGCATTTTAGGTATTATCTTTCATGGGATGCTGAATATTACATAAGATGTCACATAAAGCAAGTCTTATCCTTTTGAAATGCAAGTAGGGAAGTTTTACTATCCATTTATCGATACATGTATTCAAACCACTTTTTTTTATATTTTTTTAACTCACACAGTTTGTAAGGTAAAGAGCAAGCAATTCTATTCTGATTGCTAATTTGAAGCTGGGTGTTCTATCCACTATGCCTCAAAATTTCCATCTCCTTGATTCTTATCATTGACTGAAGAGTCAAAGAAGGGTGATATGTTTACTTACACATATTCAAGAAGGTTTGCATGTATGAGGACATTTTCTGATTTAATGAAATACTTGGCATCATGTGTATAAAAAAAACCTCCATATTTGTTCTTTTAGAAATTATGCCTAGAATCCTAGTCATTTAGTCCAAGTATTCAAATGCTGCTTTTCTAATCTTACATTTCATTATCCACTTTATACATTTACCCTACATTGAATACATTTTGCTCTCTAAGCAGTCATACAGTTTTCTGTCTTTAATAGCTGCCAGATCTAAATTCCATGCCAAAATTTCAGGACTCAGCAACAGTAAGTAGCAAGATTGGCTAGATGCCCTAGGGCAAAATCATGATCATTGCCACTGTGACTGGTATTTGTGCAAGGTAACTTTCTGTTTCTTCCAAGTATAACTTCTTGTGTCTTAATTCTCATTTCAAAGATATTTGGAAGGCTGAGCTTCTTATGAGTATTTATATAGCAGTTAAAATTGGGTCCAACAGCCGATTTTGTCATTTTCTGCTTAGGAAGATAATTATTTTCTTTCAGGAAAATTGATTTATTTGATTTATCACCTAGAAATTTTTATTCATTTACTTCAAATTGTAGATATAAAGAGGCAATGCAATGCAAGGAAAGTGAGGAAGGAGGGAACAAATCATATGCATTATATTTACTTCATGCTGTTAAATTATCCTTTCCACAGGCCAATACCATGCACTTTAAACATTGAAAACGTAGTGCTTCCAAGCATTTCTGTGGCATCATAAGGTTCATGTAGCAAAATTCCAGATGCCACACCTTACAATGTGGCATTATAAGGTTCATGTGGCAAAATTCTACATTGGTGCAATAATTGAGAGGATTTGTGGATGAGGTATTTATAAATTGAGTAATCCAATAACTATGCTGCAGGTCATGAAAGAAATAGGATTCTAGCTACCTATATTTACATTCTGATTAAGTGCTCAACACATATTTCAATGGGAAATTCTTTTGTAGCAATATTGTAATCTGTTCAAATTCTATTTCGTATGAACTGAGATACATAAAATGTGGAACACTGAATCTCCATTTATTGGTATATTGCTATTATTAAGTACATAAAAGTATGACTTCATTTGAAGGGTTTTTTCCCCAAGTTCAAAAGATAGATTTAACTTTTTCAGGACTACAAATTTAGTATTTGTTGAAAGACAGAACAGTGTAATGTCTGATGACAAAGATCCCAGAATCAAATTGCCTGTACTTAGTTTCTTAATCCCTCACATATTAGCGTGTTTTTGGAAAATAACTTGACATCTCTGTGTCTTGGTTTCCTGTTTGTAAAATAGTGATAAAGACAGTTGTTGTTTAGTAGTTATTTGTTATGACTTTAAAAAGTTCATATATTTAAAGCATTAAGAATATTGCCTAACAAATTAGTAAGCACTAGCTATGACCTATTATGACAATGTTTCTGGGTTCTATCAAAATAATGCTATTAGTCTGATTATTAGAAAGGAAAATCATAATGAAAAAAGAAAAACAACAACCAAACCAAATGCTAGAAACAATGTCCTGCTTGGCTGTCTCTTACTTTATATGCAAACAGATGCAAAGTCATCTGTCACCCGCTGACTTAGAAAATGGACAGAGGTCCATATCCTCCAAAAAGCTAAATTTTCACTCTCTCCTGTAATGGTCAAACAGGTATCATATAATGTTTGAACACATTCCCAATCATCTGGTTTTTAACCTGCTTTTGACGTTGTTAAATTATTATAAGTAAATTTGGAGTCCCATATAATTTTCAGTTTGGGGAATCTACAAACCTCCCTTTAGCTGGTTAAGCAAAAGTGATTCGATATTTACAAAGGGCCCATAATAAATTACAGATTAAATATCCAAAGATGTAATTTACATGAAACCCTTGAGACTATATCCTATTTAACTTGTCAAATTATTTGAGTCAAAATCTATATAATTATAGTTATCCTCCATGAGAATTTAGCAGCATATCATAATTTTATCATTCTTAAATTTTTGGAAGAAACACAAATTCTCTTAAGGATAGCATATTTATTCATTTACCAGAATATGCTAATATAAAATATTTTAATATACTCAATCATAGATATTCCAAGGAGTCTATTTATGCAGTCAAGAAATTTGGCCAACATTTGTAATTGTATACAATTATTTTGCTGGTACTGATGCCAATTAACTCTGCTCCCAGGTGATATAACATCTTTCAGATAGTTTTCTGAGATGTTTTTAGACAAGTACATGTTAGAAGATACTATAAATCTATTACTATACAGTGAAATTCATCATTGAGAACAAAAATAATATCCATATTAGCTGGGTACAGACATCCTAGAGCCATAATGAAAATAAACATGGATAATATAAATGCATTAAAATAGTGCATACATTTATGTGCTCAAAATACTAAAATTTCTTTCTTATAATAAGATAGTTTTAAGTAACTAAATTTGCTGGTTCACTGAATTCTAGCCTGTTCATGTAATACAAATCTCAATCTATGACGATAATCACATATAACATAAAACTGGTTGCTTCTGAATGAGCTGTAGGTATGTATAGGTTTCCACGTATTACTTATTTGAGACTTTTATTTCAGCTTTGCAGTTATACTATTGAATCTCCCTATTTTCCACTGTACAATATGGTATTTTAAAAATCACAATGATTTAATTTATTAACCAGAACAACTTCAAAGCAGCCTAATGAAAATAAAATGTTGAAATGAAATTTGACAATTTTAGCTAGGGATAACAAACCTAGAGGGAAAAAAATAAATCAGGCTTGAAGTGATGGTGATGAAACGCAAATGTGAAGTTGCCTTTTGGTCTCTTAGGAGAAGAAATCCAGGTAAGGGTGACAAAAGAGGAAGGAAATTCTCTCCTAGCAACCCAGATCAGCTGAATCAACTCTGGTATTCAGGGAAGTGTTAAGTGTTGCAGAAAATTTGCCCTCGCATCCAGATGGTAAAGAGGCAAAACCACTCTTTTTAATTTTTTTAATTTTACTTCAAAGTTTCAGAATGTTATAAATATATAAGTAAAAAATATTGAAATATAACAAGTAATAAATCACATTCATAGCTTCTCTCACTCCCTCTTTCTGATCTTCATACCACTCACATGCATGACTTTATCTTATGCCCTTATGTACGTTGAGTCTGTCCGTTTTATTCAGTAGCAACTATAGATCTGCATATATAAAAGTGAATGATGCTAAGTCCTTTTTGTGGGTTTAACTACTGTATGATATTCCATGCTTCTAGTGTCATTCTTTTTTATTGTAACCATTAGTTAGCATAACCCACAAATCAATTCAAAACTGAGGTAACAGTTTCTGAAAAGGTACAAAGATGGGAGAGATGTAAGACAAAAAAGAAATTTTGTCTTATACCAATAAAAATGCAAATGTCTTATAAGTGGTCAAAAACACAGCTAAAAGAGAAGAAGCATTACTTAATGAAAGGTTTTGGATAAGATAATGTTTTGACATTTTCCAGCATGAATGTTTACTCACTTTTAAACAAGTGATTAAGAGGAGTAGATAAACTTCAGAGTGTATAAACCAAGCCAGCGTATGACAATTTTTCTTATTTTGTTATTTTTTATCCATGATTATTAAAGAAAATAATATTTTGGTGCTTAAAATGTGCTATGAATCTACAGACTTGCAAAGAGGGAACAATATGTGAGCTATCCCTGCCATAGACAGGAGTGAAACATGGATTGGAAATCGCAAAAGTAGTAAGTGCAAAGGTAGACATATGGTGCTGTGAAAGCAGAGAGAATCCTGAAATTTACTCTTTAGGTGGAACTTTTCTGTTAGATCTCAAAGGATTAGTACATATATGCAAGCCAAAAATAGGAAACGGGAATTTTAAAGAGAATGCTAGTATGGTTAGAGCATGCAGCAGGAAGCAAAGAGTATCAGATGTAGTGGTGGTAAAGGAGCCCACATTTCCTATTAAGAAGATTCCAATTTATGCTGTGGATTAAAAGGAGTCAATGGTAACTATGGCTTTATCAAATATTTTCTAACCATTTGTAAATATGGAACCAAGTATGAATATATCCTTGAGTGATGTGAGAATGGTGGCTGGGATAAGTCCAGTTAGAGGATTGTTACAACCTAGAGGTTTGATCAGAAATGATGTGAACTAAGCCAGTGACTGGGAAAATTAGGTATTGGTACAGACTGAAGAGATACCATCCAGGTATAGTTGAAGTGACTTGGTCAGAATCAAGGTTCATTCAGGTAAACATCTAGCTGAGGGAAATCATGGCTGACCATTTGTTATATGGAGGTTGGTGGGCTAGAAACATAAAAAGAGTGCACTGTAGTAACTCAGAAATTAGTAAGTGCAGGAATCAGCTTTTACCACAAGAGTTGAGGTTACCAGTAAAGAAGAGTGGGGTAATGAGAATCCAGGATTCTGAGGACAAGCCATACAGGGATATTCATTCTTTTGAAGCAGAGATCAACAATATTTGTTACTTGGACCTCTGAGGATGTCCCTGTAAGGGGGCTTAGCAAGGCTGACCCAGAGAGTGCTGGAAGAAGCTAGGGCTAAAGCCTACTCCAATGCTGTTGAATTGATGCCAACAGGGGCTCTAAAAGAGGAAGATTCTCTTCCCGTCTGCCCCATTCTAGCCATCTTCTATTGCTTCCATTTGGCAAAATTGAACAAGAATTCAGAGGTTAAGAGGGTGTGAGAAAGTCAGTCTTCAAAGGCCCAGCCCCAGCAACAAAGAACAGTGACTAGAGGATCGACTTGGAGCTAAGAGAGAACAAATAAATAACTGGCCACAGTAGGTAACTAAAATTGGCATTTCATGAAAAAGAAAAGCATGAGGCAAAGATGAAAAGTTCAGTGTTGGACATTGCTGATTTGGAGTAAAGTGTTGTGGCAGAAATTGGACTTAGAACAGGCGATCTTTGTTTGATTTGTTTTGTGTATAACCCTCCTTGGCTCTACCTCTTACTAGCTTTTTGACCTTAGGTCAATAATTTATCTCATCTAAGCCTTGGTTTTCTCATGTGGATAATAAGTATCTCCCTTACAGGGTTGTAGAGATATTAAATCCTTTAATTTATGTGTGTGTGTGTATTATTACATAATATATATACACGCACACATATATATTCACTTAGAATGCTGAATGTCATATATTGCATATACTACAGGAGAGTTAACTTTTGTTATCATTTCAAAGTCTTCCATTATAGAGGACTTTAGAAGTTATGAGAATGGATGATAGATTTGTGGAGTACTAGAAGACAACTGGTAGAAGAATATGTATATTTTCACCAACACTTAAATTATTGCTGGAAAAGGGAGAGGTATTATTAAACTATCATGAAAACTGGAAGGTGACTCTATTAAGGAAAGAAAGTAAGTATATTTTAAAAGGAAAAGCATGATCATTAAGCTCTAGTGGCTAAGCAAAGTGAGAGGTCAATCAAAAATTAGGAAAACATACATGTAATTCTTCTAAATATGTTTACGTAGAGTAAAGATGGAAGTCTTTGCAACGAGATGAATAATAAATGCCTGCAGTAAGGCACTGGTTGGGAGATTTGCCATCCTCAGGGGCTAAGAAAGACAAGAGTGAAAAGCAAGCAGATGAAGACACAGCAGAGAAGTCAAGTGGATCAATGACCCAAAGGAGGTGGAAAGAAGGTGACTAAGAAGTCACATCAAAATCCTAGTTCTTCGTATTATCCCGGTTGGAGCTGGAGCCCATTCTACTAAGTGAAGTATCACAAGAATGGAAAAACAATCACCATATATACTCACCAACAGATTGCTATTAACTGACCAACACTTACGTGCACATACGGTAGTAACATTCACTGGGTGTCAGGCAGGTGGGAGGGGGAGGAGGGGATGGGTATATTCACATCTGATGGGTGCGATGTACACTGTCTGGGGGATGGACATGTTTGTAGCTCTGACTCGGGAGGTGCAAAGACAATATATGTAACCTAAACATTTGTACCTCCGTGATATTCTGAAATTAGAAAGTATATATGAAAAATACTAGTTCTTCAAAGTTGAAAGGAAAAGTATGTATTCTGCACAGACAGTAGGGTGTGTTTACCATAGAAAATAAAAAGGTTAAGGCTTTTTTCTTTTTGCAAAATAAAAATAGCAGATAAAGAAAATGGCTGCAATAGCCTAGGTTACAGATGGTTTTGTGCTTGGATCAGACCCATAAACAAGTAAATGAGTGAACACAAGCTTTAGAGGAGGACATTGTAATAACTCAGTGAGAACTGGATTTAAAATGTCAGTCCCACTATTTACCATCTGCCTAATTTTAAACAAGCTATTTAAGCTCCCCATGACAGCACAAAAGGAATAATAATTTCTTTCTCATAGGAGTATGTAAAGTACTTAATACAGTTCTTGATACATAGTAAGTGGTCCATTTTGAAAATGATGATGATGATGATGAAGATAATGATGATGATGACGGTGATGATAAAAATAATGATGGCGATAATGATGAAATGGTCAACCATGGTACCAACGTGGCTGAGGATAAATGTAGATCCAAAGTGAGACTGATTAACATAAAGAATTGCGAGGGATCAGTGGAATAAAGAGATTTCTAATATAAGAGCAGTTCTCTAGCATTTGCTGGGCCGACTGAATTAGAACCAGAAGTTTCAGTCTTTTGAACCACCCTGACTCTGTATGACTTCAAACTTGGGTTTCTTAATTCATTACCATGCTAGAAATTTAGAATATTATATGACCAAATACAATTACATTAATTAATTGAATGGCGCTTTTATAAATATTATATATGTTTTAAAATGTTTTAATTATAAAGTAAAGACATAATAGGGGTAATAAAGTACTATACACAAAATTATCGTGGGCATTTGTTAGTTACATCAACATGTGGTATTATTTAGCAATACAGTCTTATTTTAGTCAAATGTAATTCCATGGTTTGCAAAGGATTAATCCTTGGCATATCTGTTTTCTCTAAACAGTTGGCAATTATTAGGACATGGAAATTACACATTCAAATTCTACTATATATGTATAAACTCAAATAATCCTTGCAATGTTGTTTATTTTCATCAAGAACATTTACTTTTTAAATATTTATTTCTAGGTAAAAAACCTACTATCTGCAGCCATGTGCATTTTATATACAAACTGTTCATAAGACAATGCCAATGATTGCTATTTTGTTGTTCATAGAAAAAATACAATACTCTCAAGTTTCAACTGCTCAGATCCTTGATTACACACATTTTAAAATTTATTGTCATATATTACATACATTTTGGGAGAAGAGCTCAAAATTAACAAAGAAGATAATGCTTCTTGTATTCCTTTAAAATCACATAAGAGCCAACATGCATTTTATAGCTACAAGAAAGAATTTTTTTTTCTTTCTTTCATTCGTTACTTATTTTAGACAAGGAAAGAATAATGATCATGGAATTTGAAGCCCAGGTACATTTAGTTTGGAATCAGCCTTTCATAACTTATATGTGTGATCTTGAGAAAGTTATATCTCAGCATCATTTGTCTTCTCTAAAAAGGAGAAATTTTATAGTACATTCCAAGATTATCTCAATATTAAATAACATTACAAAGTGCTAACACTTTGGTCTAATATTACAGAATTCATTTCTATTCCTCTAAAATATACATAACATAAAATTTGCCATTTTTAGCCACTTTTATGTGTCAGCTAAGTGGCCTTAAGTACATTTACACTGTTATGAAACCATCACCAATAACCATCACTAGAACTCGTTCATTTTCACCAACTAAAATTCTGTACTCATCAATCATTAATTCCCCATTCCCCACCTCCTCCACTCCCTGACAGCCCCTCTTTCTACTTTCTGTCTTTATGAATTTCACTACTCTAGGTGCCTCATGTAAGTGGAATCATGCAGTATTTGTCTTTTTTGATGGACTTATTTCACTTCACATAACGCCTTCAAGGTGTATCTACATTGTAGCATGTGTTGGAAGTTTTTCCTTTTTAAGGCTAAAGAATTTTTCATTTTATGTACATACCACATTTTGTTTACCCATTTATCCATTGATGGACACTTGGGTTGCTTGCACTTTTTGGTTATTGCGAATAATGGTACTAAGAAAATGGATGTACACACATCTATTGAAATCCTTGCTTTCATTTCTTTTGGACATACACCCACAAGAAAAATTTCTGGATCATAGGTAATTCTATATTTAATTCTTTGAGGATTCCCCATATGGTTTTTTACAGTGGCTGTACCATATATATTTCCACTAACGATGTACGAAAGATCAACATTGTTGCCAACACATTATTTTCTGATGATAGCCATTCTAATGGGTGTGATGGGATATCTCATTGTGCTTTTGATTTGTATTTCCCTAATAATTGATGATGTTAAGCATCTTTTCATGTGCTTTCTGGTCACTTTTATATCTTCTTTTCAGAAATGTCTATTCAAGTCTTTTCCCTATTTTTAAATTGAGTTTTATATTTTTGTTCTTGTTATTGAGCTGTTGGTATTCTTTACATATTCTGGATATCAATCTCTTGTCAGATATATGATTTGCAAATATTTTCTCCCATTTCATACACTTCCTTTTCATTGTGTTGATAGTCTACAAAAGGTTTTAATATTGATGAACTCCAACTTATTTATTGTTTCTTGTGTTGCTTGTGCTTGTGGTGTCATATCCAAGAAATCACTGTAAATCCAGTGTCATGAACGTTTTATTCTATGTTTTGTTCAGTCTTGTAGTTTTACCCCCTGAGTTTAGTTTTTTGACCAATATTGAGTTAATTTTGTAATATGTAATATGTAATATTATGTAATTTTGTAATATGTAATATGTAATTTTGTACATAGCATAAGATACCATCTTAATTTTTTTTTTGCATGTGCATGTTCAGTTTTCCTAACACTATTTGTTGATGCAGGTTTTCTGTAGATGTGTCTTTATTCTGTTTCCTTTCCATTTCCATTTTTATTTTCCCTCCCATTTTCCTCTTCTCTCATTCTCTTTTTATCACTTCATTCATTCTTTCCTTCAGCAAATATTTATTGTGTGTCAGCTGGGTGTCAGGCACTATTTGAGACATAATATTAAATAGAACAAAATAGATAAAATTTAGTACTAGCATAGGACTTAGAATCTAGTGAGGGAGGGGAGAGTGACAGGAAATGAAGGTGTCAAAATGAAGGTGTGTGTGATAAGTAATGTGCATGCAATGAATAAAAGTTACTTCTCTACATAAGGTAGAGAAGTATGGTGGACATTGCCTATTTTTCAGTAAGGGATAAGAGAAATCTTCTCAGATGAAGTAATATTTAAGTTATATTTAATCAGAGACCTTAAGGAATTGGAAAAGAATGGGCTCTGAAGATACCTGCAGAAGGGACTGCAAAAGCAAAGATCCTCAGACAAAATGTGGCTGTATGGGGACCAGCAGTAGGTCCAATGTGGCCGAAGTGAGGGGGGAAAGAAGGGAGAATTCTGTAATACAAGGTCAAAGAGCTAGAAGAGGCCAAGGCATGCCACTTTTAGTGGATTTTTTTCTGAGTAAAATGGGCAAGCAATAAAGTGCATTGAGCAGAGGAGTGACACAATATAACTTGCATTTCAAAAGAATCATTGTGAGTGCTGTGTTCTAAATATGCTGAGGCTGGGGAAAAGGTGGGTACAAACTGACTGCTCAAGATGGTACTATAGTCACCTCAACCCAAGCCGCCGAGTTTTGGAGGAATTTCTTCACCTTACACTTTACACATGTGTATGGATATGTGAGGTTTGAGGCCACGTCCCATCTTGGACTTAAACCGAAACTGAAAATCACGTGTTAGGTTGTTGCGCAAAGCAAACAACACTGTCCTTTGGAGTCTAACTCCAGAAACTAAATGGTTCCATCTGGCTCTCCATGTAAATTGCCCAATTAATGCACCTTTTAAGTATGAATTGCAGCTGTTCGTTTCCGTGGAGTGTGGATGAAGGTACTGGTAGTTAAACTACCAAGAGGTGATGTGATTCAGTACATACTTTGATGACTGGAGTTGACAGATTTCCTGTTGAATTGGATATGGGGTGTGAAATGAAGAGAAGAACCCAAGACAACTCCAAGGTTTTGGGACTGACATATTGATGACTAATATTGCTATTTATTGAGAATTTTTGAGTATCTCTTGGAAAATCAAGCTGAGAGGGAAATATAATAAACATACCAGGGATGGAATAATATGAGTATGAATATTATAACTAATTCAAAGGGTATAATTCAAATCAATACAATTTGGATCCAAAGGTGACCTTGAGGTTTAAGGTGTGGCTAGTTCTTTGTTTTCAGGCAAGGAAGGCATATCTTAATAAGACAAGTGAGGACTAGGTAGCCTAAGTAAGTTGAAGGGGGGGTCACACAAGTAGTTGAGAATGGGGAAGAACACCTGATTCTAGGAAGTACCTCATTAATTAGACCATACAGCTCCTTTTTCTAATTTCATTCACATTGAATTTCTGTTATTGCGATTTCCAAAGAAAATGTATTTTTGTGTTTGCATTCAGCAATGGGAAAGGGAAAATTTAAGACATCTGCAATAGGCAAACTAATTATTAAGACACAAAAGTACACACAATGCTTGCTGTGTATTTAAATTCAGTCCAACTATAACAAAATCACTTGGAGGCATCAGTTGCTCAAAGAATTTCTGCAAACAAGACACATAACCTTATATTCATTTTCATTGTTCGTTATCACAGAGGGAGTGATATGCTGAGGCAGAATGACAGTTTTGGCTGACTCAAGCTTGTTAGTAAGGAGTTGTTCTAGTTTTGTTTTGTTTTTTGGTCGTTGAAAAGACATAAAAATAAAACAAAATAGGAGAGATTTACAGAGCTACATTATAAGAGGAAGCCACAATGAATAAGACGTCTATTTGATTTCATCATTCACATTGGGGAGATTTCTCAGATCAAGAATAGTAATTTTGCTGATCCGGGTATTGGCTGATAATCAAATCATAACAAGAACTTTCTTTGTTTTACCTCAGGTCTCAGTACCTGTCTGTTAAAATGCCTTCATTAAAGCCTGAATATATGATTAGGAAAACTTATTCCATATGGTTTTTGAGACTTATTTCGAGTTAGATGAGCCATCCCTCAAGTTAAAATATATTGGAAAGTAAAAAGCTTTCAGAGAATCCCACTAGTTTAGTGCCTTAGATTATTGTTACCATTTGTTCCCAAGAATTTAAGAACAACTGATGTTTCCAAAAGTCCCTCAAGCAAGAAAATACTTAGAATTTCCTGTATATATTTTCATGTAAGTAATAGTAATTATTACCTCCTATAGCAATCATTGATATTGTAAATTTTGAGGAAGATTTGTTATATAAAATCAATATTACTTAAAAGAACTATCTAATGAGGAATGAATCATACATCTTATAGTTTATTTGCTTATTTATTTGGCAAATAGTTACTAAGCTGATTTTTAATGCAAAGACTTCTGTTCAGTACAAGAGTGACAGTATTGAGTAAGCAGTCTCTGGATTCCAAGAACTAATATTACAGTTAAAGAGAAAACAATATGCAAAGGAATCCATGTAAAATGTGCTCACTCTGCTATTTTAAAGGTAAATAAAGGGGCTTTGCAAACACAGATAAGAAAATGTCCACTTATGGTGGATGATGGTGCAAAGTCCTCCAAAGCAGCAGTCTTTTCTTTTTCTTTCCACTTATATTTGTTTTCTTGTCCTTATATGTTTGTTATACATTTTATTTCTTCTCTATTTGGAAAACATCCCTGCCTAGTTAGCCCAGAACTAAAATGAAATGGGAAGATAAGAGATAAATATAAATGTATGATTTAGTAAATATTGTATTCAGCAAGTTATCATTAAAGTTATCTTTTTAAAATGAAATAGCCCATTATTCCACCAAATGTTATACTCATTAAACAAAATAATTGTTTTGAAACTAAACTCATGACAAAATTGTAAAAGGTGGTTCTATGTACACAAATACAAGCTTGTTTTAACTCCTAAGAGAAAATTATTAATAATAACAATAGTAATAATTGTTACTGCTGAACGTTTCCTCAATGCTACACACTATTCTGAGCACTTTACATATATTGATTTCTTTAATTCTCACAACAATTGATGTTAGCCGTAGTCGAGGTTAGTAGAATGAAGTAGATACTATTATTTTCTTAATGTTACTGATGATCAAACTGAAAACCCAGAGAGAGAACTATCAAGAGTATAATATAAGAAAAACCTAGAATTTGCCTTCACAATAGGGCTCCATAGCCTACACCCTTCCACACTACACTATTCCATTATATTGAGTGTCTTAATCTGTTCATGCTGCTATAACAAAATCCTTAAGACTGGGTAATTTATAAAGAACAGACTTTTTCCCTTACAGTTTGGAAGGCTGGGGAGTCCAAGATCAAGGATCTGGCATTTAGTTTCTGGTGAGGGCCTTCTCTCTGCCTCCTTAATAAGGCAGGAATCCATTCTTGAAGGTGGAGCTCTCATAACTTCTTCCCAAAAGGCTCTACCTCTTAATATTAATACCATCACAGTGGGGGTTAAGAATCTGGGGAACCATTCAGACCACAGCACTGAGTATGTAATGAATTTTGGGAACCATTCAGACCACAGCATTGAGAAAAGTTGTAAATTTGTATGTTACCATTTTACTAGTGAAGTTGAAGTGATAAAAACATGCAAATTATCCAGACTCTGCCAAAACCTATAATGTTTGCTTGGTGTTAATTTTAACTCTTAATGTGGGACAGTTTTTGTTTGTAAGGAGTTAAAGGTGACTTTCAAGAGTTCATTTTTTTTCTTCCTAGGTTTAACGAATTTTCAAAGACATGTTTGTAAAAGTGGATAACCCATTTTCTTTGTTCTGGCAAATTGACAACCTAACAGCAATTTATGCTGGTATGCTTAAGGACCCTTATATAAAAGTGCACTTTGAGACAGAGTGAGGTGAGAATACATTTTGAAGCCAGGCAAACATAGATTCAGATTATGACTCTGCAAATTATGTTGTGGCTTTAGGTCATTAAACTCACTGAGGCTCAATTTCTTCATCTCTCGTATTAGGCATCAACATTACCTTATAGAATAGGTTATTTGGGAAACTAATATGGGAAGACACTAATATAGTGCATTAACTCAAGTGGGCCCTGGATAACTGATAGCATTTTCAGTAGGAGGCAGTATGATCATTAGTATTATCGTTATTATTAGTTTGAGTATTATGGTGTTGATATTTCTGTAGTCAAAAAGTGTATCTCTTATATGTTACTGTTTATCAAACCACACCAAATTTTAGTGGTTTGAAGGAAGAATTATTTGTTTTTTATGATTCTGTCAATTGTCTGGGCAATTATACTGCTCCTTAAGTTATTAGCTGGGGTCATGGGTATGATTGCATTCATTCGGGTATTCAGCTGGGGCACATTGTTTTCCCCCATGAGATATGTTATTCTGCACAGTATGTCATCCATCAAGGCCTCTCAATGTACCCCTTCTCTCTCCTGCAAAATATCCTGGTATTTCTTACAACCTGAAAGCTGGATGCCAAGAAGGGTTCTTTCAAGAAGACAGGCCCCAATATACAAATGCTTATCAAGTTTCTGTGCACCCTGCTTGTTGATGTTCCATTGACTAAAGCAAATTACATAGCCAAGCCCAGGGAAAATGTGGGAGGGGAGACTCAAAGGTATAAATATTGACACTCTCCGTATAGGAGTCCAGCACACTTTTGAATAATGTCAATCTCATATGGTTTGAGCCATGTTGGCTGGAGAAACTCTCTAAAATGCCTACATTTGTGTAAGGAGGTTTGGAACCTTGTGGAATTTAAGATGTACCAGGAGAGAACCTCCTTCATGTCTGACATCTGTTGTGAAAGATCAGTGATCCATCAACAGAGAGGCAGAGGTTAGTGTGAGTGAAGAAAATTGAGGAGAAACTATAAATAAGCTCATATGTTTCATATAAAGCATTGGTGAGTATGACACTTGACTGTTGTGATAGGTGTTTCAGTACTCTGCCCATATTCCCATGGTTAATTTTTCCATGTCCATGTACACCACTGCTGGCTTCTGGAGACTGGAGATTTTTTCCCTCCAACAGCCACCATCTGCATCTATTTTACAGAGGGCTGCCCACAGGATCCAAGAATCCACTGCTTTTCAATCAAGGGGCACTGGTGCATCCTGCCTGTTCACCTTCACATTTAGCCAATTAATGAGGGATACGGGGGTATAAATATACTCTTATTTTAAGACTTTTTGAGATATGACCACATTGTCTCCAAAGATCCAAATCTTATGAGATTGAGCTCAACTTATATACTTGGTGAGACTTTGTTTGACTTCCTTGTTCTGTTCCACTCTTGGTCCTTATCTTATCTCCCTGACCAGTTTTAATCCCCTGGGAATTCTTCCTAATAAATAACTTTTATACGAGTCCTTGTCTCAATATCTACTTCTGGAGAATGAAATCTACACCAACTGGACAGAGGTACATAATTTAGTTAGTTCTTGCTTTTCAATTTATAAGCTCTAAATACTATATTTATAATAAGTAAAATCAGAAACTAAGTACTTTGTAATATATTTCATAATTCTAACCTTCTCAAAGTATTTGTGGTTTGGTTTCATTTTGGGAATATTCCCTGGTATTTGGCATAAGGTATTCTCAATGTCACATAAGTTTGTTGAAGTCATTTAATCTTTCAGTCTAAGTATCATCAACTATGATAAATGATACAATAAAATGTTTCTTGCCAAATCATTGTTAGAACTAGCAAAAATGAAAATTCCTTCAAGGTTCTTTACACTTAGCATGTGCTCAGTAAATGTGGGCTGTTGCCACTGCTTTTATTATTTTTAGATAATATACATGAAACTCTGCTTTCCTTTAAAACACATGCATTAAGTACCTCTTTTCAATGACCTACAACTTTCTCTACTACATATTTTTTTAAATGTAGCTATAAGTGCTTTTAATTTTAAACTATCCTGCCTTTTGGAGTGGAAATCCACTAGACATTACTTGTCCTTTCCCTTTTAAATTACTATCAACTCCCTCTTAAAAGACATGATTAATGCAGCTTTGTCCACAAACCGTCATTCAGTTGCAAGAACATGTGATTTGTTCTCTGAAAACCCAGGCTGAAATTTTTGTCCTGCCACTTAACTTTTGTCTGGCAATGGCTCCATTTTTTCATCCATGAAGGGTGAAAATATCTCCTCTCCCCACCCTCTACTCATTTTGTATGACTCAAATCTACATGGAAATGCTTTGGGAACTGCTAATTACAATATACAGGAAGGTGTTATTATTGTCTGCACACCCCCACTGTTCTTACACATTTTCCACTCACTATTTTGCCACCTGGTGTGTGTGAAAAATGGGGCACTTATTACTTTAGAACAAAAAAAGAGAGAGAGAGAGAGACTCTATTTACACTAATTATTGAAGAAAACTTTGCTCTCACACCTGCTCTAGGTATTTCATGATTTTTTTTTTTTTTGTCCTAATTGGAACTTAAAAGAAGCTACTTAGTTTATCTTTAGTTAGCTAACAGAGGAAAGGAAAATAGTTTTGGGAATGAGAAAGACTGGTGTTTCAGTCAGATTTCTCCAGAGAAATGGAACCAAGAGGATAGATAGAGATGTAGATAGATAGATCGATGCGTACATAGGTACATAGATACATAGATGCATTGATTGATTGACAGATGGGAGAAGAAAGAAAGACATTTTAAAGAATTATACCATGTGATTATGGAGGCTGACAAGTCCCAAGATCTGCAGTTGACAAGTTGGAGACCCAGGAGAGCTGATGGTGTATGTTCCAGTTTGAAAGCCAGCATGTTCAAGCCCCAAGAAAAGCCTAGGTTTCAATTTGAGTCCAAAGGCAGGAAAAACATAATGCCCCAGCTCAAACATTCAGATAGGCTGAGTTCCCTATTACTTCTCGGAGTGTCAGCCTTTTTGTTCTAATCAGGCCTTCAACTGATTGGAGGAAGCCCCCCCACATTAGGGAGGGCTATCTGCTTTACTCATTCTACCAATTCAAACATTAATCGCACCCAGAAACACACAGATATCATGGACACACACAGAATAATTTTTAACTAAATGCCTGGACACCCCAAAGCCCAATCAAGTTGACACATAAAATTACCTGTAACAACTGATGAGAGGAGAAATCAAAAAAAGAAAAAAAAAAAAAAAAAAAAAAAAAAAAAAAAAGGGAAAAAAAGCTATAGAGATTGGAAGTCTGCATGGAATGTTATGTGCTCATATTTTCAAGTTACCAGTATATTCTTAAATAGATTTATATAGGAAAGAATTAGGTAATAACCCTAAGATACAAACAGAAACCTGTGGTTCTCCCATTTTCCCAGCCGTATGTTACCAGGATGCTGTGATAATTGGGCTTAGGTCATAGTAGATGTGTCATGTATGTTACGGCCACTGTGTACTTCCACCGGTACTGCCTTCTGTTGGAAAATCAAGTGTCAGTATTAACAGAATTCTGAAACTGATACTATTATATTTTTAATACGTTTAAGCAAATAACACCATAGAGCAGAACAACCTCACGTTAAATTACTTGATGCTCCTCACAAGTCAAATATTATCCATCATATGAGTCTTCTTAAATTGTTTAGAATGTTTATTTATTAAAATAAAAAATGGAGAGAAACTCAAAATTCAAATGTAAACTGACATTTTTTGAGGGCACTGCGGACATTTTGCAAATTAACTTATCAGCACCTCTTAGGCTGAAAATTTAATTTGTTTCTAAAAAATATGACATGCTAATTTTTAGCTAGCAGAAATAGGATCCTTCTAAACTAAAGAAATTTCAAGTCACCATTTTAATCACTGAATTAAAAGAACTGCATGGAGCAAGAAGACAATTTATAGGCCACACCTTTCTTACAAAATTATGTAAAGCATAAACTATATTTAAATTTCTTCCAAACACTTTCAATTCAGTATTTTACCCTACTTCTGTTAAATTAAATGTGAAGAATTTATATACAATTTAAGACTCAAAAGATATAAAATCACAGTTCTATGATAACTCTATGGGGGAATAACAAAAGCAATTTTGGAAAAAAATGTTTCAATGCATGAAAAAGTTACAAAGGTTACAGGAACTAAAAATATATTATTTCCATTAAAAAAAATCTATGAACTTCTTAAAAGCAAGGCTGATCAAGGGAAAATAATGAGCTTGGTGAATGTGAAATAGGAAGCAATGGTTTATTCATATCTTATGCTGCTAAAGGAATTCTTTTACATGGAATACAAGAAAAAATGCAACCAGGTATCAGAAACATGAACAATTTTGGAAACTATTCAGGTTGGTTAAGGTAATGTTCCTACTTGTTTAGCAGATAAATCCTCAAAAAACAGTGGTTTAGCACAGTTGCTCTCTCCTGGCACAGACCAGTGAAGTCCCCAGGAAGCTTAACTTAATGGAGTCATTTGGTTATGCATATTAAGCTCCTTCTGTGCTGTGGCTCTTCTACGTTCATCAGAAAACTTTCAGGTCATCCCTGAATCATGTAGGTGGCCAACCAAATGGGGAAAGGGCTGGGTGGGGGGAAAGAGATGCAGCCACATCCTCTTTTAAACTGCCCCAGAATTGAAGTGATGCATAACTTCTACTCACATTGCATTGGTGGAAAATAGTCAGAAAGCTGTACAGGGATGCCAGCGGGGCTGGAACATACAGTTTAGCTGTAAGCCCAAGAAGGGCTTGGAGAACCACTAGTTTTAAAGCATGGCAAACCTGGTTAAAAGTGTTGTAGGTTCAACTGTAGCAATAGGATTTACAGGCTCTTTGGTGATGTGTGGCCTATGACATAAATCTTAAATAGAAGAAAAAGTAACAATATCAACTACAACAAGAAACTTTACCTAACCCTTAATTTTATCAGGACAAATGGGAGGCAGCAGGATGGTGGTGGTTGGGTTCATAGGGCCATAACTTCTACTGTCAGATTGATGAGTTTGTGGTTGTAGCACTTGAGCTTGAACAGGATGTTAATGTCACCTTCTCTTTCTCTTCTCCTCTTTCCTCTCCTCCTCCTCCTTTGTCCCTTACAACCTTTCTGTTCCCTCTTCATCCTTTTGTTTGTATTCCTCTTCCTCCCCAACCCCCCATCTTCTTCTCGGTAACATTAAAACTGAAATATATCTATAGCCAAATAACACATTTTTATATACCTTGATCATACAATGTCTAGCCCATCTGGGTCACAAATTGATCTTCCAGACATTGGTCAATATGAAGAAAGATTTTTCATGGCTTTTCTAGTGTTTGTTTCATGGCTTGTAAAAATACAGTCTAATTTTATTTTGATGCTTGCTCATTTCATAAAATTCATCAAAAATATGTAACAAAAAGTTATATTAATGAAAGCACAATGAAAGTATAAAAAGCATCTCTACATTACTTAGTGATTATTGCTATTTACTATTTTGGTAAAACCCTATTTATAATTTCATCATGTTTGTTATTGTTAAAATAATTTTGTATTTATAGGTTAATTTATAAACAGATTTTGTTTTTACTTGAAGACATATGCTTGAGATATTTCAAAGTTAAGGAATATCAATCTCTGCCTTTTTACTGGTTGCATAGTATTTCCTTCTTTTCAAATCTTTAAATAAGTGCATTTGACATAGTTAACATTTATTGTTTCCAAAATTTGGTGAACCATTTAGCTTTTTCTAATTGTTTCACAATTTGATTTAATTGCAGGTATGTTTCTTTTTCCCATTGGAATTTGTAACACCTGGGAGTGTGTCTGTGCTGCCTTTCATCTGCTAAAGCACGCGAATCAATACCTTGCATTATAATAATTGCTCAATAACACATATTACACCGAATTGAGTTTATCTGTTTGTTTTACAAATATCTAACCTAGGGCTGAGAATAAAGAAGGGCTTATGTATGATTTATACTATAATAAGCTCAACTACAGTTCTTGCTTAAATGAGCTATTGCATTGTACATTATTTAAAATTAAAATACACTTTTCATTAGTTATTTCGGGAAGATGGAATTGGTAGTAGTGCATTTTGTTAATATATTTGAATTCCATTTATAAAAATAAAAAGAGCAAGTAAAATGACAAATCAAATAGCACAATAAAGAGAAAACACCTATTGTTTTTCTAAAACAACAAATTGACAAATCATTCTCATAAGCCCAAAAATAGAAATGGATTGGAATAAATACCAATAGCTACAAGACACAATTGCTATCAAAATTATATGAGAGGAAGCAATGTGATGGCCCTGAGAAGCAGAGCACTGAAAAGTCATCACGAGCGTAGTGGAAAACTCAGTGAGCAGTCCTGCAATAGCATCTGAAATTCATCATCCTGGGATGTAATGGGAATTGAGGCCCCCAGTTCTCAGGTGAGTGCAAAGGGATGCAGGAAGGAAGGTCAGTAGTGCTCAAGTAGTCCAGGTGTCTGGGTGTCTAAAACCTGGAAAACTAATAAACCAAAGTGCTCTTACAAGTCAAAGCCAGGGTGGAGAATCCTAATAAGCCGGATAGAATAATGAGCAAAGAATTACAGAAGGTTCAGATAAGGTTCAGATAAACAGAATGTTGAATCCTGTTTTAATCTTGGTGAAAACAAAGAAAGGGAACTTTAGAAGAGTAAAGGTTGAAAAGCTATGTTGGTCCACTCCTTTCTCTTTGAAGTACATAAAAACTTAGCTTATTTATTTCACTGAGCCACTGAAAGAGAGTGTGGCTTTATCTTTTGAAATTTATAGAAGGAATAAAAGAATAAAAAACAAATTAACCTCCTACAGACAAAGAGGCATATTGGAAATTTATGCTCACAAAATAAATGTAGTCTTTTAAATTTTAGTTCATGAGCTAAAATGCAGAAAATGACAAAGTTATGAACTAACAAGATAAATCAGAATTAGAAAAGATCAGGAATGAGGTAATTGGAGAAAAGGAAGATAAGAAAACAGAGGTAAAAAAACTCAATAAAGATTAGAATGAATATTTTAAACAATGCATATAATAGATATTCCTAAAAGGGAAAAGCAAACAAATGGAGTAGAATAAACAATAAAAATTATAATCCAAGAAAATTCTTGAAACTACATAATAAAAGAGCACTGTGAGTTCTTGGGAAAGTCAAACAACAATTTCTAACACTAAGACTTCTTCTATCTAGTGTTAAAGTTAAAGTAAAAAAATTTGTGAGGGGTTCAGGATAGTGTATGAAACTTCTTTAAATTACAATTCAAACTAAGAAACTGTTAAACTGAGACAAAAGGAACATCTATGTGTCAATCAGAGAAATAATGTGAAGAGGATTGAATGTGTGATGATATTAGGAAAAGAAATATTGTTTTTGGTGGGGTAGCATTCTGATGCTGATTATATTTGAAAGAAGGAATCTTTGTATTTAGAGATACATGCTAAAGAATTCTCACGTAAATTAATATAATGTTTGCCATTTCCCTCAAACTTAGCTGGGGTAGGGATGAGAAGTGAGTGGATCTGTAGATAACACAAGATTGAAGGAGAGTGATAGGTCTACAGGAGTTCATTACATTTTTTTAAATTTTTGCATATATTTTGAAATATTGCATATAATAAGTTCTTTGGAAAACTTTTTTTCTTTTCTACTTTAAAACAAATGATTTACATTATGTTATTCTTCAGTTTATCATTCCTGATGTAGTAAATGTAATTTTCCCACATCATGGCTTACTTTTACACATTTAATCATGTTGTTAGGGTTAATTCTCAATTCAGTTGTGTTCTCAAAGGTTTTAGCCCACTACTAACTAATCTCTTTAAAAATTATCATTTCCTCTAATTCAAACTATTCAAAATGGACAAAAATATTCTTAAGATATATCTGTATTATATAACCTCATTTCTCTTACTGAGGAAAATGCGTATTATTTTTAATTGATTACATCCATCGAGGCTTGGAAACCCAGAAACAATTTCTCTATCTAGACTCCAGCACTGTGGTTACAGTTCTTCATAATAACCTACCATTGTTATTCAAGCTACAGAACTTTCTTGTCCCTACTAATCTTATTTACACACTCTGGACAGTGATATTTTAAAATGCAAACCTGACCATGTTACTTTCCCACTAAAAAACATTTATGGCCTTTTATTTTTTCTGGTATCATCACAGGGATGCTTACAGTACGTTTTCTATCCCCGTCAGACCCCTTTAGCCTCGTTTTGCTCACCCTCCAGCTTCAGTCCTTACACTGGGGTTGCTCTTCTTCCTTTGTAACTCAGCACCTTCTGCGTGGACAATTCCCCCGGGCCTTCATCTGGTCAATTCATAAACATTGATCAGAACACACTTCCAATATTGCTTCCTGGGACAACGGCTTCTGAGATTTATTTTTAGTTTTCTTGATGTATACATTTATAATATTCCATAATTTTTGTTTAGAGCAATTGTCACCGCTTGTTATAATACATATATTTGTCTGTCTACTATTCATAAATATTTGTAATTTGCTTTAGATAATAAACTCCACGGAGTCAGCCTTCATAAAGGTTCTACACTTTAATAATTTCCTGCTTCCTAGGACAATGGTCCGTATTAGACACTTGCAAATTTTTTGACTGAAGAATTTCTGAATATTCTAGTTGTTTGTTCTTAGTATTTCCATCAGACAATGAACTTTTTTTAAAAGAAAACTCATTGATAATCCTGCTCCATATTCTTTTTAAAATTACTGGTTTCAGGTATCCCTTCCCTCTCTCCCACCTACCCTCCCAAATGTTTTTTTTAAGTAAATAGTGAAAAGTTAAGCGAAACTTATTCAGTGTCTGAGTTCACACGAAAACCCCTATGGCCTCATATGTCATGCTTAAAATTCTGTCATTTAAACTAAATGGATCCCAGGACTCTCTAGAAATACAGTCTCAAAGATAATTCAAAAATCTCAACTATGGAAGCCACAACTGATTTTTAAAAGGAATAATGTGAAAATACATGTGGAAGCAAATGAGAATGACATAACAACCATAAAGGAATAAAGAAAAAGGCAAGTGTTGAAGAATGTGTATTGCTAATGCAGCTTTTGCGTGCCACTAGTAAAAACTTAAACTGCTATGTCTCTGAGTGCAATCGAGAGAGATATACAATGCTATTGAAAGCAAAATTTTCCAAATACCTTCACTGGCATTTGTTTGAAAGAGAATGTAATAAATTTAGTGTTCATGATGTGGAGGTAGTAATTGTTATTAAATATTTTAGTTCTCCTATGTAGTGGAGAAAACCTAATTAAAGCAAATCAAAATGTTTAGATAAGTATGAATATTTCTATATTTCTTTCTTTTATCTATTCAAGAAATTAGAATTATATGCTTTATATTTTCCACATTTAATGAACTATCAAAGTATATAAAACATTGTATATTTATATTAGTTAATACACTTAACACTTAGAGACCTGCTCTAATAATTTAATTTGGCCAAAACATGGGTAATTATAAAGATAAATATGTAAATATGTACTCAAAAATTATTAAAATATAATACTAAAATTATTTACTTTTAAAAAGCTCATTGTTTAATATAGGAATTGAAATAAGAGAAAGGCATTTCTTTATTGCTTGTGAGTTGACTCTAATAAAGCTCAAATTATAATAAGCAGCAGAGTTTAAATAAATGTATCCTTCAATTCCTCTGGATATAAAAAATACTGGCCCATGCTGATTTCATTGATTACATATTTTTCTTCTCCAATTACAAAGTTAATAAATCTGGAATTTTATATTTTTCCAACATCATACTGAATTTGTTTTCCAAATAACTTGTATAATGTTTAATAACAAAGAGGATTAATTTTGGAATGTATAAAGTGCATAAGGCCAAGCAATGTTAGAAAAAGATCAGGACCTAAATTAACTCATAATATTCTAAGTGATTAAGTTAGAGTGACACTTAACGAAACCTTTCACTTTTACAGTCCAAAGGAGAATTTACCCCTAAGATTAGGTCTGACAAAGTCATTATTATTATTGCCACTCAAGGAACTACTTCCCTGACTTAGAACTGAATATAATTTATTGAAAAATGTTGATCCACTTCACAGAACATAGTTCAAAGTAATGTTCTTTTCTTAGTTTTTGAATCTTTTTGTAGAAATTTGAAAAATCCCTACTCTACCAAAAGAATTAGAAAAGTACTGTACAACTTTCCATTTTATTTAATAGTTGTGTCATTTGAAAAATGTACAAGAATACTCTTATTTTTTAAAGTAAACTGTGGAGAGTCATATGCCATCACACTTCACTATATTCTGTAGTTTCGTTCTGTTTTTATATAGCCTACTGCTTCACACTAGATCCTGTATCTTATAATATCACCTTCCACAGATGTTTTGTCATGCTCATGGAATTCATTCAATGATATCTACCTCTCACTAATAGATGTTACTATTTATCTGAAAGTGTAATTATGTAGATTTAAGAATTTCATATCCTTTTAAATGATAATTATTTTTTCCATTAATATATGAGTACATATTATATGAATTTGCTTATTTTAAGCCTTGCTTATGATTTTAATTAGCTATTATTACAGTGTGCTGTCTTTTGGCAAGTTGGACCAATATTGATGGGCCCAGCCAAGATAAATGTAATGATTTTAATATACGTGCAAAATACATCATTGATTTCTAATTTTGGAAGTCACATTGTTCATTGATCAGTGTCTTTAAAAATATTATTTTTAATTAGCAATGCTATGATAAATTTGCTTGCTTGGTGAAGTAATTTTTGTATTATTATCTTAAAAGAACATGTTGGGGAACCTAAACAAAAAGAAACAGAAAAAAATGTGAAATAGCTTAGAAACATTAATTGAAGCTCATTTTTATTCAGCTATTCATTAATCCACTCAAAATATACTTAAATATTCTGCACTAGCTACTGGCTGTTTGCCTCCAGGCCTACATTCCATATTTTTGAACTTAGCTTTCTAGTCCATGTACTTAACCTGTATGGACTACACCCTTGTTCTGTTTGTGGTTGGGTTAAAGCAGTTGATGCCCTGGCAGGAGACATCAGGCAGAAAGCAGAGTGAAGTCCTAGTATTTTTACTCACTGCTCCATAAAGTTGTCTTTGGGTCTGTCTCAATTGACTGATGCATCCTACTCTACTCAAGGGAACTTCCTTGTATGGCTTTCTCTACCATGTTCACTTGGATCTGAGAGTGGTGGCAGCTTATTTATTGCACAGCCACATGTCTCTGTAAAAATTCTTTTGTAAATGCACTCTGCTTGCATGATTGCAACTTTAGGTGAAACATCTGTTCACTGCAGTGCCCATATCAACACCATTTCATAACATGCACCAAGTGAGCTTCTTGGTATTATAGAGCTAGTTCTCTTTTATTTATTTGTCTATTTACTTATTTATCCATTAATTTATTCATGGCCTCTGGGCCTCTTTAAATCCCTTGTATCATTAAATAAATTTACTTCTAGATATCTTTTAACTTCTGCCTCTCCCTGTACCACTCATCCCAATCATTCAAAATCTCAATCTACAAAAGCAAAATAATCCACAAGAATATCCTGGGAATTATAAATTTAACATGTATGAATGTATTTTGTGACAGTATTTTTCTTTTCATGTGAAGACAAAACATGTGTGTAACTCATGTGTGTAAACTCAATGTAAAAATGCAAGTGCCTCCCTCTTGAAACATTGTTTAGATGTTTTTGACTGGAAGTGTGTATTCTTGAGATGTATTAATTATAAGAATAATTTGTGATGATCAAATAACATGGATTGCTAGTGGAGATTGTTAAAAAAGATTTTTTTCTTTATATGTGTTGTCCATAATTATGGCAAATATTAAAAAAGTCATTCTTTAAGAATAGTAAAAGAAGCTATAATTTCTTCTCATTATTCTTATAAAATTATTATTGTCTAATCCCTTTAAAAGTAATTCCAACATACTTTTTGGATTAAGAAACATTAAAATATTTAAAAATATTTCAACATTAAGGGATTTAAAAATATTTAAAATTTTGATATAAAAATTTACAGAATCCTATTTTCTAAAACGTTGCTTATTTATTCAATTTCTTTTAAATTTTATTTGTAGAAATTTATGGCATACAAGTATAATTTTGTTACATGAATAAACTAAGTAGTGGTGAAGTCAGGGCTTTTAGTGTATCTATCACTGAAATATCATACATCGTACCCACTAAGTAATTTCTCATCATCCTCCCCCCTCCCACGCCCCACCCTTTCTAGTCTTTATTGGCTGTCATTCCATACTCTATGGCCACATGGACACATTATTTAGTACCCACTTTAAAGTGAGAGCATGTAATATTTGTCTTTTTGTGTCTGAAAATTTAAGAAAATATCCTCCAGTTCCATCCACATTGCTACCAACGACATGATTTCATTGTTTTTATGACTGAGTAGCACTCCATAGTGTGTGTGTGTTTAACATTTTCTTTTTCCAATCATCTCTTGATGGACACATAGGTTGATTTCATATCTTTGCTATCGTGAATAGTGTTGCAATAAATATATAAGGGCAGATATCCATTTTGTAAAATTTTTTATTTTGAATTATTATAGGTACTTAATAGTTGTATATCTTTATAGGGTACATGTGATGTTTTGATACAGGCATACAATTACCCTGATTTGATTAATTCATATTGTATGCAGATGTCTTTTTGACACAATGATTTCTTTTCCTTTGAGTGGACACCCAGTAGTGGGATTGCTGGACTAAATAGTAGTTCTATTTTTAGTTCTTTGAGAAATCTCCATAATGTTTTCCATAGAAGTTGTACTAATTTACATTCCCACCAAAGTGTATAAGCATTCCCTTTTCTCCACATCCTTGCCAACATCTGTTACTTTGTCTTTTTCATAATTGCAGTTCTTACTGGTGTAAGATGATATCTCACTATGGTTTTAATTTATATTTCTCTAATAATTAGTGATGTCGAGCAACTTTCCATGTGCTTGTTGGCCATTTGTAATCCTTTGAAAAATATCTGTTCATCTTCTTTGCCCACTTTTTAAAGGGGTTATTTATGGTTTTTTATGTTAAGTTGTTGAAGCTCCTTGTAAATTCTGGCTATCAGTCCCTTGTTTGGCACAATTTGCAAATAGTCTTTCCCATTCTGCAGGTTTTCTGTTTACTCTGTTGATCATTTCTTTTGCTGTGCAGAAGTTTTTTTTTTTTTTTAGTTTAATTAAGTCTCATTTGTCTATTTTTGTTTTTGTTACCTATGCTTTTGAAGTCTTAGTCATGAATTCTTTGCCTAGAGGAACATCTAAAAGAGTTTTCCCTAGGTTTTTTTTCTAGGATTTTTATAGTCACAGGTCTTACACTTAAATCTTTGATATATCTTGAGTTGATTTTTGTATACAGTGAGAGATAGGGGTTTAGTTTCATTCGTTTGTATATGGCAATTCAATTTTCCCAGAACCATTTATTGAAAAACTTGGCCTTTACCCAGTATATGTTCTTGTCAACTTCGTCAAAGATCAGTTGGCTATAGCTCTGTAGCTTTCTTTCTGGACTCTCTATCTGTTTCATTGAAATATGTGTCTATTTTTATTTTGGTACCATGCTGGTTGTATTCTTATAGCCTTATAGTATAATTCGAAGTCAAGTAATGTAATGTCTACTTGTGCTGTTTGCTTAAGGATTGATTTGACTATTCAGATTCTTATTTTGGGGGGATTCCATATGAATTTTAGGAATTTATTTATTTTTATTTATTTATTTCAAGATATTATGGGAGTGCAAACATTTTGGTTACATGTTATGACTTTGCCACACCCAAACCATGATTTGAGGCATGACTTTTCCTGACCATTGGTTGTGAGTTTACATACCCCCTACCCCCTAATCCCTGAAGAATATTACTACCGTATGAGCTCCATAGTGTTGATCAGTTAGTGCCAATTTGATTTAGAATTTTTTTCTAACTCTGTGAAAAATGATATCGGTATTTTGATATGTATTTCATTGAATCGTAGATTGATTTGGGCAGTTTGGTCATTTTAACAATATTAGTTTTTCCAATCCATGAGTAAGGAGCATGGGGAATTTTTCCATTTGTTTGTGTCATTTAACATTTCTTTAAACAGTGTCTTGTAGTTTTTCTTGTACAGATATTTCACTTCCCTGGTTAAATATATTCCTAGGTTGTTGTTGTTGTTTGTTTGGGTTTTTTTTTTGTAACTGTTGTAAATAGGAGTGCCTTCTTGATTTGCTTCTCAGGTACATTGTTACACGTTTATAGAAATGATGCTGAATTTTGTGTGTTGATTTTGCATCCTGAAGCTTACAGAATTATTTTATCAAATCTAAGAGTTTTTTTGGTGGAGTCTTTAGGGTTTTCTAGATATAAAATCGTATCATCAGCAAGTAGGGATAATTTGAATTTGACTTCCTCTTTTCCCATTTGTATGTCTTATATTATTATTATTTTATTTATTTATTTATTTTCTGGCTAGGACTTCCAGTACTATGTTTAATAGGAGTGGTAAAAGTGGGGATCTTGTCGTGTTCCAGTTCTTAGTGAGAATGCTTTTAACTTTTGACCATTCAGTTTGACCATTCAGACCATTCAGATGGTCTTTATTATTTTGAGGTATGTTCTTTTTATACCTACTTTGTTTAGGGTTTTTACGATGAAGAGATTTTGAATTATAGCAAATGTTTTTTCCGTATTTATTGAGATGATCATATAGTTTTTGTCCTTAGTTCCGTTGATGTGTTTTAGGGTAACATACTGATTCTATTTCTTGAACCAAAATCTAACAATACATGGTATCTGTCATTTTTATCATAATCTTATGAGATGAACTATACTTTACTACCTGAATTAGATTTAGGAATATAAAAAATGATAGTAACATAACATAAAAATACTATAAGTATATGTAGATTATGGCAATGAAAGTATTAATTACGTTACATGATTTGCAGGGTTTTTGTTTGTCTTTCTCCTTTTTCTAATTTGTACAATCTTCATTAAGTCTTTTGGATTTTATGGTTGACTTTTAAGTCTACAGATAATATAGAGGTGATATGCCTGTTTTCTTGGAATGTTTGTACCTTTTAATTGCAGTTTCATCTGAAAATATTAAGTGCCCTAAAAGGTATGTATTTTTCCTAAAGTAATCCTCACCAGGGCTTGCCTGCTCTAAATGGTGCCTTTGCTGTTCATGTCCTTTATACCTTCATAGGCTTTTCTCTCTTTCTGAATAGAATTGTGAAATACACAAACTACTAATCTCTGTCTGTCTGTCTCTTTCTTTCTCTCTCTCTCTCTCTCTCTCTCTCTCTCTCTCTCATACACACGCACACACACACACACACACATCCTTTAAAATATAGGTGTGAAATATAGTCTGTATTTCTGTAAGATGAGTCAAATATTTCATAGGGAGAATGATGAGCAACTAAACTCAACAATCATAATGGATAGATGTTTTATAAGAGCTACTAGAGCAACTAAAATCAAGGTAGATTATTTTTGATAAATATATCTCCTCTCCTAAAAATTTATCACAGAAATAAACTCTACCTCAAAGTCTAAAATATTCAACTAAATCCTTTTTTCATTGACACATCATCCATGAGCTTGGTAAATTTTCAAGAAGCCTTTGCTAAGTCATTATTTTTAGTAAACGTATTTGTATTTAAGTAAATCCTTCCATGCCAGAGACTATCCTTTAGCTATTTTTCCATCCTCAGAGCATAACCCATCATCAAGCACATAGTAGATGTTTTAGTTAAGTGTCTGTAATTAAGTTAACTATTTAAATATATACACTAAAGATAACACTTTTAATCAAAGAGAAAACATGCCTCCCAAAATTAAACAATGCATTCAAAATGCCACATTTACACAGAACAAATAAAAAAGAATTTTTCAAATATTTCTAATATTCTTCCCATTTTCATTGACCTTGATTTTGCCTAAGATAATTTCTCCCAAGTCAATACCTGTATCTATGATGCATTTAAATTGTATGTCAAAAACTATTACTCAAATCACTTTTGGTTCAAAGGTGTAAAAGCAGTGAAATTATAAACAAGTTCATTGTTCTATTCCATTTTCCTTTATCCACTCATTGGCAAAGAAATCAGGAGGAAGAAAGGTAGCTGAAGTTTAAAGAGTGAATAAATTATGCTTATGATGTACTCGTAAAGTTGACAACAAAATGAGATAGTTATAAAGAACAGCGTTATCTTTTAGTTCAATTTAGATGAAAACTTTTAAAAATGCAAATAGATAAGTGAATTGGACTCATTTCTTTTTGTGATAATTGCATTTAACATTATTGAATAATTACAGCTAAATATAAATTCTTGGGCATTATCTCTACATTCTTGGAGAATGATTCTTCTCCCTGGCTAATTTACTCCTTTGTAACTAGTTTATTTTATTTTGTGTGGAATAAAGGAGAACTGATACCAGAAGATGAAAAACTCTTCATTTTGGTAACCATTTAAGAAATACTGGATAATTCAGAAAGAGATATTAGAAATATCTCTTTTTCAAATAAAACTAAATACGCCCTACTCTTCAAGCAGTTATTGGTATTTTCTTCTCATTAGATGGTGTCTGTAAGATAACATGGTCCTAGAAAAGTAGCAAGAAAAGCTGGGCGCAGTGGCTCATGCCTGCAATCCTAGCACTCTGGGAGGCCTAGGCAGGAGGATTGCTTGAGGTCAAGAGTTCAAGACCAGCCTGACCAAGAGGGAGACAGCTTATCTACTAAAAACAGAAAAAAATTAGCTGTGCATGGTGATGTGTGCTTGTAGTCCCAGCTACTTGGGAGGCTGAGGGAGGAGGATCGCTTGAGCCCAGGAGTTTGAGATCGCTGTGAGCTGTGAGCTAGGCTATGAGCTAGGCCGATGCCATGCACTCTAGCCTGGCAAGGTGAAAGAGAAAGATTCTGTCTCAAAAAAAAAAAAAATACACACACACACACACACACACACACACACACACACACACACATATATACACACACACACACATATATATATAAGAAAAGTAGCAAAAACATGTTCCAATCTAGCCAGGGTTTAAATCTTCTCTCCACCACTCAATACTTATATAATCACCTCTGAATTCATTAAGATTTAGAGCACCAGTATGGAGATTATAATTTTTACATTGTTGGGTTGTTAATCATTATGTATGATTCTCTTGTTCAATAAATGGCAATTGTTATTATCATCAGTAATAAGTACTATGTATACAATAAACATTTTATGAATAGTAAAAAAGAATAAATTCATATGTGTATGTATGTATATGGTATATTTATACATGTTAACATACAATTGTATATGTAAAATGTGTGTTTCACAAAGATCACATTTTCTAGATAACAATATGCATTTGAACCTGTTTCATAGGACGCTGTGTTTGCACAGCAATTACCTGAGAAAATTTTAGTTACTGTTTTCAATACTTTTTTCTGCTTCATAACTTTTGGCCTTCATATTTACTTCTTCACTCAGTATTAGTTCCTGTATCAGGTAGATTACTAATCAGTTTCTTCCTGAATGCCCATTTTCTTCTGAGAGATCAAGGAAGATAAGAATCTAGAGATGGCCTTTAGATTGTCAGGGTAGCCAGTGGTGATCTTTACATTAACAGATACATTGAAAGGTAAAAGTACTTTTAAAGTTGTTAATAAGTGCATGAAAAAAAAATTGGACTTTTATATAAAAAAAATCTATATTCCTTAAGAAGACAGAGCAATAAAAAAGCAGGAGATTTGAGCAGTTCTAGATTAAAAGAGACTTAAAGACCTAATACATATAAATATGAATACTTATATTGATTTGAATAAAATATAAAATTTCACTTATTTATGTATTTAATTTTTAATTTTTTTATTTCAAAATATTACGTGTGTACAAATGTTTAGGTTACGTATATTGCCTTTGCCCCAACCAAGTCAGAGCTTCAAGCGTGTCCATCCCCCAGACAGTGCACACTTCACCCATTAGGTGTGAATATAGCCATCCCCTCCCCCCCACCTGCCCAATACCTGATGAATGTTATTGCTATGTGTGCACTTAAGTGTTCATCAGTTAAGTCAGTTAATACCGATATGATGGTGAGTACATGTGGTGTTTGTTTTTCCATTCTTGTGATACTTCACTTAGAAGAATGGGCTCCAGCTCCATTCAAGATAATACAATAGGTAATTCATCATTTTTTTTTATGTCTGAGTAGTACTCCATGGTATACATATACCACATTTTGTTAATCCACTCACGTATTGATGGGTACTTGGGTCGTTTCCATATCTTTGCAATTGCCAATTGTGCTGGTATAAACATCCAAGAGCAGATAACTTTTTTTAAAAAATGTCTTTTTTTCCTTTGGGTTAATATCCAGTGGTGGAATTGCTGGATCAAATGGTAGTTTTACTCTGAGTTTTTTGAGGTGTCTCCATATTAATTTCCATAGAAGTTGTATTAGTTTGCAGTCCCACTAGCAGTGTAAGAGTGTTCCCATCTCTCCACATCCATGCCAACATTTGTCGTTTTATTTAGGACATTTTGATAAAAGCCATTCTCACTGGAGTTAAGTGATATCTCACTGTGGTTTTGATTTGCATTTCTCTGATGATTAGAGATGTTGAGCATTTTTTCATATGTTTCTTGGCCATCAGTCTGTCTTATTTTGAAACGTTTCTGTTCTTGTCCTTTGTCCACTTTTTAATGGGGTTGTTTGATTTTTTTCTTGCTGATTTTCCTGAGTTCTATATTGATTCTAGTTATCAGACATTTATCAGATGTGTAACATGCAAATATTTTCTCCCATTCTGTAGGTTATCTATTCTCTCTAGGGATAGTTTCTTTGGCAGTGCAGAAGCTTTTTAATTTGATCGGGTCCCATGTATTTATTTTTGTTGTTGCTGTGATTGCTTTTGGGGTCTTCTTCATAAATTTTATGCCTAGGGCAATGTCTATAAGAATTTTTCCAAAATTTTCTTCCGGAATTCTTATGGTTTCATGCCTTAGGTTTAAGTCTATTATCCATAATGAGCTGATTTTTATGAGAGGCGAGAGGTGCAAATCCTGTTTCAGTCTTCTACATGTGGATAACCAATTTTCCCAGCACCATTTACTGAATAGGGATTTTTCCCCCCAGCATATGTTTTTGTCTGCTTTGTCAAAGATGAGATGGCCATATGAGCATGGTTTTATATCTGAGTTCTCAGTCCTGTTCCATTGGTTCATGTCTCTGTTCTTTTGCCAACACCATGCTATTCTGTTTACTGTAGCCTTGTAGTGTAGCTTGAAGTCTGGTAAATTGATGCCTCCCAATTCGTTCTTTTCCCTTAAGATTGCTTTAGCTATACGGGGTCTTTTCTGGTTCCATATTAAGTGTGGAATTATTTTTTCTGGATCTGCAAAAAAATGATGTTGGTATTTTAAAGGGACTGCATTGAATTTGTAGATCACTGTGGGTAGTATAGACATTTTAACAATGTTGATTTTGCCAATCCATGAGCATGGTATGATTTTCCATCTGTTTATGTCCTCTGCTATTTCCTTCCTCAGTGTTTTGTAGTTATCCCTGTAGAGATCTTTCACCTTCTTAGCTAAATATATTCCTATGTATTTTATTTTCTTTGTTTCTATTGTGAAAGGAAACATTATTAAAAGACACAATCTTGTCATCTATTTTCAACACCATGCTGGACTATGTGCCATGACTGTTCTCTTGCTGAAAAGTGTTGAAAACAGTCTATAAAACTAAAAAGAGAAAAACATCTTTGTGATTGCATCAAGGCACTTGCAAGGAAACAAGGAATCATGAGACCAAAAACCAATTTAATGCAAGAAAAATGAGAGGTAGCTATTTTCCCTAAGGACATTATAAAACAAAACCTGAGGAAATTGAGCATTTAAATATATACATGTATATATATATATATATATATATATATATACACGTGTGTGTGTATGTGTGTGTGTGTGTGTCTGTGTGTGTGTATGCAACAGGCAACTGGATCAAGGTGTTATTGTAGAACTTCTGAATATTATTGAGACTCTAAATGGTAACTTCAGTATAAGAATTAACTAAATATAACAACACTTTCCGTCATCCCATGCTGTACCAAGAAAAATTATCTGCCTCAAAATGAAGAGCTAGATGAAACGAAATAAAAATCACTAAGAATTAATAATGCTAAGCCAAATTTTAATAGTTCTACGTTCTGAAGTTGATCTTATTTGTTAAAAAATTCTTAAGTTGCAATTATATTGAAATGTCTCCTTGGTACTTGATAAAAGTAAATGCAAATGAGATGAAGGCACTCTGCATGCTTCAAAGAATTCCCATGGATAAAGTTCCATGGAAACTGAGCTCACAGTTAAAATCACAAAACATACAAGGAAACAAGACAATATAAGTGAGAGAGCAGCAGAACATCAAATCACTCGAGAAAGAAATATGAAACTGAGTTTAAAAAACTTGATGTGGATTAACTATTATTATTTATATAGAACAAAAAGGATAATGAAAACATGAATAAATTACAATTGAGTATTATAGGAGATTCTTACACAGGTTGCCCAAATGAACTGTGCTTCCTAGTATTGACCTTTGTTTAGTCATCTCCCACATTGACTTTGGGATTGGTAAGTTATTTTTCTGCCTTGTTCAATGGCAAATTACCAAGTATAATGCAAGCAGACCCACAATATTTGTTTGTTGTCAGGAATATTCCTCTTTAGAAATCAGCCTCCATGATGCAAAGTGGCTTAGGCAGGACTACTGAGGCACATAGAAAGAACCAGTGGAATGTGAGAGACCATCTTGAATGTTTTAGCATCAGTGAAGCCTCTAGCTGAATGCAACCATATAAAGGACTCTAGCCATGTCACATGGAACTGAGCCAAGTCAACCCACAGAGTTACACAATCAATAAATCAATATTGTTTTAAATCAGTAGTAGGCAAATGTTTTCTGTAAAGGGCTAGGTAGAAAATATTTCAGGCTTTGTGGCACACAGAGTCTCTTTCCCAAATACTCAATTCTGTCATAACACAAAAGCAGCTATAGTAAATATGTAAACAAATATTGCTCTGTTCCAATAAAATTTTATTAATGGACACAAATTTGAATTTCATATGTTTTTACATGTCACAAATTATTCTTTTTTATAACCATTTAAAAACTTAAACGCCATTCTTGGCTTACGGGTGTGCCAAAATAGGTGTGGTGCCTAATTTGGCCTGCAACCTACAGTTTCTGACCCCTGTTATATGCCAATAAATTTTGCATCAGTTTGTTACACATCAATAAATAACAGAAACAAAATTGTTACGAGAAGTTGAGAGCAGCTAGAACCAGCTTCGCTTATTATATCTCAGGCCTTTAGTCCTTTATTTTCATGTCACTTCTATTTGGGCCTTCTTTTCTTTCTTTTTTTTTAATTTAAATTAATTTTTAAATTTTTATTTTATTTCAGAGTATTACAGGGCTACAAACATTTGGTTACATTAATTGCTTTTGTACAATTTGAGTCAAAGTTATAAGTGTGCCCATCACCCAGGTAGTGTGCATTGTACCTCTTAGATGTGAATTTACTTATCCCCTCCCCCCCACCTGTTTAATTTTCCATGAGTTTTATTTCTGTATGTGCACATGAGTGTGGTTCGATTAGCTCCAATTTAATGGTGAGTCCATGTGGTCTTTGTTTTTTCCATTCTTGTGATACTTCATTTAGAAGAATGGTCTCTAATTCCATCCAGGTTAATACAAGAAGTATTCACCACTTTTTTATGTCCGTCAATACATGCGCGGATTAATAAAATGTGTTATATGTATAATATAGAGTACTACTGAGACTTCATTTCCATCATACTCTCCATGGATCTATTTTCTTTCCTAAGATACAATCCAAATTTGATTAAATGTTATTTTTCAAGTGAAGGGTACAAAGGAAATAAGATTCTTTCACATATTGTTTGCAAATTACAGTCTCATATTAGTGTGGACATTTTTATATAGGAAAAAGCATGATAAGTTTATAAAGAAAGGCATAATCTTGCCAGACTGGTAGAAAAATCAAGAGTTGAAAATCTTGTGATTAGGTTGAACCAGCTCTGCCTTCTTTCTGTTTTCCTAAGAAAACTATTTGAATCCAACTATTGCTCATGATAATTCAATTTTCAATCTTTAGTAGAATGTTACTTGGCTTAGTCTTTGAGCTGTGGACTCAGGCGTGTGCAGATACTGTGCCATACCCTTGGTAGTAACCACCAACATGCAACTTCCATAGTCTGACTTTAATAGCTGAACAAGATGGTTTTGTAGAAATAGCCAAGTATTAGTACATAATTGCTGATTATTGAAATATTTTTGGTAGAACTATACAGGTGTTATTTTGAGGTTTTTTTCCCCATTGTGAGATAGTAAGTTTTCTTTGAAAAATATCTGGGATTGTTTTCCTGAGACAAACTTTTTCTGTCATTATTTCATTCAAATTTTAAACAACATAGCTAACTAAAGTTTTTTTTTTTAGTTTTTGGTATCTCACCAATAGTGGGATCTACTACTATGTTGAAATGAAGTAAGATTCTTGATGAGAGGTTAGAATTAAATTGTAATATACGTATCTTATATATCCCAGCAAAGAAAAAAAAAATGATTGTGGTTACAGATAATCGTCTCTTGACCATTACCAAATTTTTAGGAAATTAGGCAAAGAGAATCCATATTTCTTAGAATATAATAAAAAGTAAAATATCACAAGAATGGAAAAACAAGCACTACACGTAGTCGCCATCAAATTGGTACTAACTGATCAACACTTAGGTGCTCACATGGAAGTAATATTCATCTCATCAGGTGCCGGGCAGGTGGGGGTGGGTGGAGGAGAGGGTAAACTCATAACAAATGGGTGCAGAGCTCACTGTATGGGGGATGGGCACGCTTGCAGCTCTGGCTTGGGCAGTGCAAAGGCATTATATGGAACCAAAATGCTTGTACACCCATAATATTCTGAAATTTCAAAAAAATAATAATTAAAAAAGAAGAAACAAACAAAAAAATAAAACAGCTTGCCAATTAAATGATAAGATTTATGCTTAGAAACTATCAAACCTGACCCTATCAACCAATGCTCTTCAGTCTCTTTAGGTAGAATTAAATTCTTCCACTGCATTGGATACCAGAGGAAACACCCACGAGGGATTTTATCTTAGTTAATGGACAAAATTAGCTTCATGATAATCACTTGTGGATTATAACACAAGAAGAGGAGGCAATAAAACTACTGTTAGTTGAGCCCACATTGATGACTTCTAGGAAAATGTACAAAAGAGTTCTTTGTACTTGTTTGAATTATATTCTCTAATCCATGAATCTTCCAGTTGGAATTGGTATATGGGATTGGCTTATGCCTGAGTTCAACTTTTTTCCCTGGCTCTTAAGTGATTAGAGATTTTCATCCCAAATTCTTCTCCCCTGAGGGCAACTTCTCTTATTGGTAAGAAACATATTTATTCTTCTTGAACATTTTTTCTCTTCTGTAATGGTCCTCAAACTTTTTCAGTCCATCAGTATCCTCCCCATTCTCCTCACCTAGTCTTTTATCTTCAGACTTTAGTGTGTATTACCAGTTTGTTGCATGGAGTTTCATATTTCAAATCAGCAGAAAACCAGCGGAAGACAAAGAAACTGAAGATTAAAAAACATTTCTTAATATCAAATTACTATAGCACAATAAAAACTTTTATATTATCAAGGCTGATTTCCTCTTAGAAAATTTTTTATGAATCTTCTGTAACTTCATCAATTTTGAATCACAACATCAAAGGCTTTCCCCCTTCTGTTATTGAATCTTTGGCCAATCCTGGACCCTAGATGAGGAAAAGATATGGTAGTTTTGTCATAAAAGTTGAGGATAAAAAAATAAAATTCAGCCTCAATGATTAAATCAGTGTGATAGTTTGCTATAAAATTAAAAGTTTTAATTGGATAATCTGAAATGCACAATTTATGTAGGTGAATTGGTTTCTAGGGTTTCTAAAACTCATACAGTTGTTCAGCAGTTTTTGACAATTTTTTTTTTTTTTTGAGAGACAGGGTCTTGCTCTGTTTCTTGGGCTAGAATGCAGTGGTGTCATCAAAACTCACTGCACCTGAAACTTCAAGGCTTCAGTGATCCAATGATCTTCCTGCCTCAGCACTCAGCCTCCTGAGGAGAAGCTGGGACTATAGACCTGCACCACTACACCAGGCTAATTTTTCTATTTTTTTGTAGAAACAGGGTCTTGCTATGTTGCTCAACCTTGTATTGAACTCCTGGCTTCAAGAGATACTCCCACCTTGGCCTCCCAAAGTGCTGGGATCACTGGCATGAGCCACTGCACGCACTCAAAAGGAGAGACAGGTTTACCATCTCAATAAACATTTTATGGCACTATATCCATAATATAGCTTGTTGGAAAAAATTTTGCTTTTTTAGTTATTCTGATTTTATTTTTACAATTGTTACTATTAAACAAAATTAAGACCATTTTATTGTTCTGTTCTAACTTCCTAACATATAAATGATAAAGAACTAGTCAGCAAATTCTGTCTTACAGATATCAACTCCTACATGGACAAAGAATATTAAAATTCTATGAGAAATCGAATTTTTCATAACTGGGTTTAACCACATTACATATTCAGCCTTGCCAAAACAAATTGTATAAAATAGCCTCGCTCAGTAAAAACTGATGTTTAAATGATATTGGTTATCACTGGATGCTACATAGTCTGCTCATATTCCAATGGACATTATAATAACAGGGAACATTATTTACACCATTCAAGGAAAAGATTCCATTCTCCATATGCTTTTCAATAAAGTGGTTCATCCTTATCCAAGGTTTCACTTTCTGAGGTCTGTTACTTGTGGTCAAATATGGTTCAAATATATTACATGGAAAATTCCAGAAATAAACAACTCATAAGTTTTAAATCGTATGATGTTCTAAACTAGCATGATGAAATCTCACATTATCCTAATCGGTTCCTCCTGGGCAATGAATCATCCCTTTGTCCAGCATATCCATGCTGTATATACTACCCCACCCCATCAGTCACTTAGTAGCCATCTCCTTTATCAAATTGAAAAACATAGTATGTATAGAGTTGGTACCATAGCTTCAGGCATCCACTGGAGGTCTTGTAACATACCCAGCATGAATAAGGGGGAATTACTGTTTCAGTATGTAAGTTAGATTTATTGGCATTTTGAACTTTTCTAATCATGTTTTTTCTATATATTCCATCAAAATAAGTTTTACTGCTTTTTGTAAGAGGTTATATTTAAGCTAACATACCTTTTAATATTTATAATAGGAAATAAAATAAAATGTAAAGTAGTTCTAGTGAT
>RJWJ010009458.1:0-49846 GCA_004363605.1 Indri indri
TTACTGGATGCTTGAGACAGAGGGAGAAAAAAAAATTAAATAAATAAATAAAAGAACTGGAACCTTTGTAAATATTCTGGTTACACCACATCAGCAGTTCTGCAGTGATGCCAAGAAGCCTGGAAGGTGTCACCTCCCCCTGGGGCCTCTACAGCCAACCCTGGAGTAGAAGAAAATCACAAGGGATAAACTGGTAGAAACAGCTCCACAAGGAAAGCAAAGTCCTCTGCAAACTGCAAGAATGAAAGACCACACTCTGGATGACTGCAACAGCATCCCAACAGCGTCTCAGATTGTTCAGGAAAATGTGCATGTTTTCACATTCTGCCCCATCAGAGCCTTTCACTAATCCTTACTACACATTTTCATTCCTAAAACCCATATATGCTGGATTTTTCCATGTGTAGACACAAACCTATATATGAAAAATTTGAAAGTTTTCACGTAACATTTGTTTGCTCTCCAGTACAACGCATCCTTCTCAGTGTATATAGCTCGTGGATTATAAACATCATTCTGGATGGCCAGGACCAGAGGCACATGATTCTTTTTAGGAAAAAACATAGACTTATTCTTCCCATAGTAACTTGAACTATATATACTGCAGAATTCTCGTGCTAAAATAGATACTGGATAAATGAAAAATAATTGTAATTATTGATGGGCTAAAAAAAAACCCACTGGATATTAGACTTCTACTTCTGATAATAAATGTAGATACATACAGCTATATGATCCTCCTGGGTGAAACTAAGATGCTAGATAAAATATTTTTAAAATATGATTTTAACCATATCACCGAGCTTTCACGTAAGTAAGGAACTTCAAAAACCCAAAAGCAAGATAAAATCAGCACAAAATAGGTCAAATGATAGTAAGTGCTATGGAGAGACATAAAACAGAGGAAGGGAGATAGGAAGGTCCAGAGAGGTTGCGGTTTATAATCTTAAAGCACGGTCAAGAAAGACCTCGTCAAGAAAAACATTTCAAAAGGTCAGTAAAATCAAACCATATTCTCTGATGTCAATGCAATTAAGTTTGAAATGAGTAACAAAAAAGTAACTGAAATAACTCTATATATCTGGAAATTTAAAAACATACTTTTAAACAAATCACGAGTTGTAAAAAAAATCATAATGAAAACTAGAAAATACACAGAACTGAAAGATTAAAAATACTATATACAAAATGTATAGAATGCAGGTAAAGCCATACTTAGAGGAAATTTTATAACCTTCCATGTTTATATTAGAAAAGAAGAAAAATAAGAACTTAGAAAAGAAATAAGAACTTTTAAAAAGGATGAGCAAATAAACACTCACAAAAAAGTAAGAGAGCCATGGTGGCACGCGCCTGTGGTCCCAGGTAACAGGCTGAGACAATAGGATCGCTGGGGCCCAGGAATATGAGGCACTAGTGCTATGATTGCTCCTGTGAATAGCCACTGCACTCCAGCCTGGGCGACAGAGGGAGACCCTGTCTCTAAAAAAAAGTAAAAAAAACTAAAAGGAAGGGAATAATAGAAAGATAATGAAACAGAAAACAAAATACAATACAGTAAATCAAGGAAGCAAAAATCTCGCACCTTGAAAAGGCTAATAAAATAAATATACTCTGCCAAAGTCAATCAAAGAAATAAAGGGAGAAGATACACACAGACAATTGCTATTAATAGAAAAGAGGCATAACTGAAGATGCTGCAGAAATTAAAAAGAAAAAGAGGATGCTATAAACAATTTTATGTCAGTAAATCATGAAATTTGAACATTTGGAAGAATGACAAATAGTTTCTTTTTCTTGATGAAAACACCAGACCCAATGATTTTACAGATCCGTTCTACTAAACATGTAAGGTCAGATCATACCAATCTTACATGAACTTGTCCAGAGAATAGAAAAAGAGGAAACAATCTTCAACTAATTTCAAACACTATTACTCTCAGTTCATAATGTAATTATATTAAAAGGAAAATAAAAATAATCTCACATTAAAAAAATGTAAATATACCCCCTTATATACCTCATGGGTCAAAGAAGAAACCATTATGAAAATTAAAAAATGTTTAGAACTTAATTCTAATAAACTTTACATATCAAAACTTGTGAGATGGGCTGGGTTTGGTGGCTCATGCCTGTAATCCTGGCACTCTGGGAGGCCGAGGCAGGAGGATCACTTGAGGTCGGGAGTTCGAGACCAGCCTGACCAAGAGGAGACCCCGTATCCACTTAAAAAAAATAGAAAGAAATTAGCTGGACAACTAACAATATATAGAAAAAAATTAGCCGGGCATGGTGGTGCATGCCTGTAGTCCCAGCTACTCGGGAGGCTGAGGCAGGAGGATCGCTTGAGCCCAGGAGTTGGAGGTTGCTGTGAGCGAGGCTGATGCCATGGCACTCTAGCCGAGCAACAGAGTGAGACTCTGTCTCAGAAAAAAAAAAACAAAAAACAAAAAAACAACTTGTGAGATGCAGTAAAAGTGGTACTTTAAGGGGAATTATCATAAATACTTATTAGCAAAGAAGAACAGATGTCTTTGTTACGAATAATGCTTATATTAGAAGAAATATATCAGAAATAATGATTATAGTGAGACTCTGTCTCTATAAAAAATAGAAAAATTAGCCAGGAGGCAGGAGGATAGCTTAAGTTCCAGCCTTTGAGGTTACTGTGAGCTATGATGACAACACTGCAGTCCAGCTGAGGCAACAGAGTGAGATTCTGTCTCAAAAAAAAAAAAAGGGAAAAGGTGCTCATGTTGGAAATGTTATATTTTAAAAGATGCTCATATTAGAAATAGCACTTATATGAGAAAAATAAATCCATTGCCTTAAATGTTTATAGTAGAAAAGAAGGATAAAAAATGATTGAGCTATGTTTAGAAATTATGAAAATAGATAAAGAATAACCTCAAAGAAAATTCAAAAAAATCATAGTAAAGATAAGAGCAGAAATCAACAAAATAGCTCTCTTCCTGTTGCGACAGTGGGTCCAGTTGTCATCTGTGGCATATGCACCATGCTCTGTAAACCTATATCTTGCTCTTGCCTTATAATCCTATCTTTCTCTCCTCAATAAACCTCATTTTTGTGCTTGCCTTAAAAAAAAAAAGAAATCAACAAAATAGAGAAGAAAACTAACAAGAATAGACAAATTCATTTTAAAATTCAGCAAGAAAAGGAGATAAGGCAAAAATAAATATTTTAAATTTAATACAGACCAGCCCATATTTTTAAAATAAGGAAATACTATCATCAATATTATGTCAATATATTTAAAAATTATACAAAATGGATAACTTTCTAGAAAAATATAATTTATCAAAACTGACTCCAGAAGAAATAGAAAGCATAAGCTTGGTACAGTGGCTCACACCTATAATCCCAGCTACTCAGGAGGCTGAGGCGGGGATGATCACTTGAGCTCAGTAGTAGTTCAAGGCCAGCCTGGGCAACATAGTGAGGCCCTCTGTCTATTTAAAAAATTTTTTTTTAAATGAAAGAGAAAAAAGAAATAGAAAGCATAAATAATCCTACAACTAAAAAAGAAAATGATTAACTGCTCATTAGCAATTAAAAGATTCTTCATGCAAAGAAAATAATTAGATCTAGATAAACAGTTCTACCAAATTTTCAGCAAAAGAATTATTCCAAAGTTTCAAACTCTTTCACAAAATAGAAAGAGAAGCAATACTTTCCAACTTATTTTGTGAGGCTAGTATAACTTAGATATGAATCCAGACAAGGGCATTATCAGAAAAGAAAATCATAGGCCAGTTGTTAAAAATAGTATAGAGTATTTTTATACTAAATATCTGCAAAATGAATCCAACTGTGTATATAAACATACACACCATGCACACAAAATACAATGATTAAGACAGGTTTGATGCAAAGGTGATTTAATATTAGAATATCCACAAATATTATTCATCATATTAAAAGACTAAAGAAGAAAAAACATAAAATATCAATAGATGCAGAAAGGAAAAAAAGACAACTTTCAACCCTCTATTAATGATTAGAACTTCAAGTAAACAAGGAATACAGAAGATTGTATTTAACCTGATAAAGAGTATATATTATAAATTGAAAACAGTCATCATCCTTCAAGGGAGGAGGAGCTTAAAAGTATTCCCTTTTATTTATTTTATTTTTTTTTTTTTTGAGACAGAGTCTCACTCTCTTGCCTGGGGCAAGTGCCGTGGCGTCAGCCTAGCTCACAGCAACCTCAAACTCCTGGGCTCGAGCGATCCTACTATCTCAGCCTCCCGAGTAGCTGGGACTACAGGCATGTGCCACCATGTCCGGCTAATTTTTTCTATATATTTTTTTTAGCTGTCCAATTAATTTCTTTCTATTTTTGGTAGAGATGGGATCTACGCTCTTGCTCAGGCTGGTCTCAAACTGCTGAGCTCAGGACAATCCGCCCGCCTTGGCCTCCCAGAGTGCTAGGATTACAGGCATGAGCCACCGCGCCCGGACAGTATTCCCTTTTAAATAGAAAACAAGAAAAGAATGCCAATGCCACTTTTATTAACTTTGTGCTCAAAATTTTGCTTACATCAAAAATATAAGAAAAATAAATTAAGTCCATAGGGTTTATAAAGGAAGAAATAAAATTATTTTTATTTGTAAATAATACTTTTTTTTTAAAAAAGAAGAAACTATTAATATTTGAAATAATAATAGACTAGCAAAATGGCTGGATATAAGACCAATATGCAAAAATAAACCATGTTTCTGTTTAACAGAAACAACTAGAAAACAATTTTAAAAGAGATCTCATGAACATTAGTAACAAAAATTATATCAGGATATTAAACCTAACAAAAACAGAAAATATAAAACTCTAAGATATTTTAAAACAACTGAATAAATGGAGAAATACTCATATTCATGGGTAGGAAGAATAAATATCACACAGATGCCAATTCTCCCCTAATTGATTTACAATTTCATGCAGTTTCAATCAAAATACCAATGAGTTTTTATTAGGAAAAATGTCAAACATATGCAAAAATAAAGAGAATAATATAATGAACCTCGTGCACACGATTATCAATTCATAGCCAATCTTATTTTATCTGTATCCCCACCTATTTCTTCCCTCCCCAAGATTATTTTGAAAAAAATCCCAGAGGTCATAATGTCATCCATAAATACTTCAGTGTGTATTTTTAAAAAAATAAAAGATTTGTTATACAAGCCCAAATACTATTATTCTAATTTTTTAAACTTACACCAATTCCTCAAGATTATTACAAATTCAGAAAATGTTTAAATGGCTCTGTATACTTGATATATGAATGCATCATATATCAAAACTATGAAGGATACTATAAAACTACAGTAAAGCTTTAAAGAAAACAAGGGAATGATTAATACTAAATTCAGAATTGTTGTTGGGTGGCAGTGGGATGAACAGAGATTTGTCAGGAAAGAGGCATGTATGGGTTTCTATTTCTTAACCTGGGTGGCTGATACCCAGGTGTTCATTTTGCTATTATTCTTTAAATTGTAAATAATCATTTTCTGTACTCATCTATATGTATATTTCAGAAAGAAAGGAAAGAAGGAAGGAAGGAAAGGAGGAAGGGAGGGAGGGAGGAAGGAAAGCTTGCTCTCACACACACACACACACACACCCCATAGCTGAACTCAAAGCAAGGAAAAACTAAAGTACATCAACGAGTTGTAAACAAACAAGAAGTTGGGAATTGTCCCTTGGACAAATCTGATCATCAGAGCTTTAATCCTGAATCTAAGCTTTGCTTGGATTTACCTTGACCACTCCCATCCTCAAAGAGGATAGAGCTGAAAGTGAGATTATTGCTGCATTAAGCCTGAAAACCAACCAAAGGCCAGGTATACCATGGTCCAAAGACATATGAAGTAAAAACTGTATCAAGCAGGAAAAATAACTAGAAATTCCTCCTACCTTGCATTATAGCTTGCTACAGACATGTAAAATTCCGTAGAACCATGCAAAGCAGCCGACAGTGACTCGCACACTGTGAGTGCTCAATAAATGTTAGCTTCGGTTGTGATTATCTTTAATTATTATTTCACCATCCTTTTTATAGTCTCCCTTTTTTCAATTATTATAAGATAATTAATCATATCATAAGGTGTTCTTCAAAAACCATTGTTAATGACCGCATAACATTCCAGGTATACAACTCAGTTAACGATTTACCAGTGGAATTTAGTTAACCATTCCCCACTGTTGTAAACTTAGTTTGTTTCCAGTTTTGTGAATTTCTAAAGAAGTTACAAGTGACTTGCACCCAACTTAATTTCGTGGTAATACTTGATTGGACACTCTAGGTAATTCTGAATCATCACCATGTTAATTTGCACTATAAAGGAATTATTATTCTAAACCATTACTCGACTCATCAATAAATGTTTAATGAAGTCCTGTACTAGAGGGCGTGGGAGATAATACACAATGATTTCTAATATTAAAGTGCTTTCTAGTGAAGCAGAAACAAATTAGCAGTCGTAAGTTTTTCATTTCTACATTGATTTTGAAAGAAAATATTTTTCTCAAGACTAGGAAATTAAGTCAGTGACTTTCTCCGATGTCATAAGAATCATTTTTATCCACAGGTAAGTAAAAGTCATTAACTGGACTATAGTTTTCATTTTCCACATACCATCGCTGGACAGAGGTAGAGAAAATTTAACACAAAAGTTGTAAGAAAACACGTGCAGCCTAGGGCTAGGAAATGTGCTTTTAGGCTTTGTTACTTGTGCTTGGATACAAAATAATGACACAACATAAAATCCACCTTATAAAGAGCTGAGAAGTTGTCTGTTTTACCTAATAGATTTCCTTTTTTAATTCCACTATGAAACTCACTCCATTCTAAAAGTACAGACACTTTCTCAGGATAATTCAAGATTTGCCCACTTTGGAATCCATTCAGGTAGCAATATTGGTGATTACATATTTGAATGTCAAAAGACTTACCTAAATCAGAATATAGCAAGAAAGAGCTGACATAGAAAGAAAATCAAGGCTGGGCGCGGTGGCTCAAACCTGTAATCCTAGCACTCTGGGAGGCCGAGGAGGGCGAACAGTTTGAGCTCAGGAGTTTGAGACCAGCCTGAGCAAGAGCAAGACCCCCATCTCTACTATAAATAGAAAGAAATTAGCCAAACAACTGAAAATAGAAAAAATTAGCCGGGCATGGTGGCACATGCCTGTAGTGCCAGCTACTCGGGAGGCTGAGGCAGAAGGATTGCTTGACCCCAGGAGTTTGAGGTTGCTGTGAGCTAGGCTGATGTCATGACACTAGCCCGGGCAACACAGTGAGACTCTGTCTCAAAGAAAAAAAAAAAAAAAGAAAACCAAAATTAAACAGATAGCAATGACTAACATTTATTGACTATTTATTTTGTGCCAAGCCTGTGATAATTGCTTTCCACAAATCACCTCCTGGTCCTCTCACAAAGACAACAAGGTTATAAGTACTATTATTATGTCTATTTTACAGATGAAGAACTTGAGTCTCAGAGGTCACACAACTAATTAGTAACAAGGCTAGATGACTAACACCAAAGTCCCTGCTCCTAAATACTGTGTTCTCTTTCTTCCCATTCTGAGACATCAACAGGAGAGAATAGATATGCTGTCAGTAAATTAGAAAGTAACTCTGGACAGACAAAGAAAAATACCTTCCCATAATTGTCTCTAATCCCAACTTCTACATTCAGAATTAGACATACAATTTATTCCCTTTTCTTTACCTTAATTCTTAGTTGTTTGAACTGAAGTGAAAATAGGCAGCATGAATGAAATTTAAAAAGGGTTTGGCCAATCCACAAAGAAGACTCTAAAACCTGGAAAAGAGTTAATGATATCTGGCTCCTAAAAACAGTACATAATACAGGAGTAAACAAACCAATGTAAACTGTTAGCGCTGAGATTTACCACCCTGTACTATACTCCAGCCCTCATGTGTTTCAGAAGAATATGCTACACCCAAAAATTTCTCCAAAACCATTTCTTAATATATTTTGAAGTTCATGAAACTAATCAGGTTTTCAAGCACCTAAAAGGGCTCGTTGCAGTAGCTGCAATTAGCTTCACCAAAACATCAAACAAATTACACTTGTATGTGTTCATCATGTTGTTTTTCTTGACTTTAAAGGCCACCATGTGGACTGCCTCCTTGGCATTGTGGTCCCTTGAAATGATCTTGGTGAAAAAAAACCAACTTGGTTATAGTTAATCAATTTAATTAACTCCTATTCAGAGACTAGATTTACTATTTTCTCTCTGATGTCCAACTATGATTCCTTCAATGAATGTAAAATCTAAATAGATTAGTGTTCTATCTCCTATTTAGAAGAATCTAAAAGTAAATCACTGCCACTGAAAAGCAGATGACCTGGGTTCTAGTCCGAGGTATCTCATAGTTAATTGTGCAACTCTGTCTTTAAACTTTCCTGCATCATGTAAATGGGTGGGTTGGACAAGAAATGTTTAAAGTCCCTCCCAGCTATGAAGTTTTAATCCATAACTTAAATTGTTGTCACTTTCTAGTCCAGATTAGATGAAAGAACATTAGATATAGACTCAGGTTCCACATTAGTGACAGCAGCACTTATAATTTCTCTATTAAAATCTATGGCATCAGGGCCCTATCAAATTAAATTGGCATTTCTTCATGTTCCATCTGCTACCAAAATGTACTGTTTGTATTTCAGACAACAGAGTGGTCAAAGAACAACAGATTTTCTTGGCACTTTCTGTACATATTGCATGTAGACAAGTATGGTGCTATCCCTAGAAAATATTGCAAATAATAGCTGTCAATTCCTTAGCAACTAACAACACATTATTAAAAACAAACACAACCTATCATTTGTAAGTTCCACCTCATAAAATGTGTCTTTTGAGTCTTTTGGTTCCCATATGTGTAGCTCCACAATATTTTTGCTGCAGAATGCAAAAATTACATAGATCACTAAATAAAATCCACAGATAATCTTAAAATCTTCTGTTAGCCAATTGTTCAATCTCTTCCACTGCTAAGCTTTTTGCCAGAGATATTGGCAAATAACACAGTCCACCGGTTTGAGTTTCATATACTTTTCCAGACACGCTTGCTTTTTAATGCCCCATACAAACAAGAGATTCCCCTCAATTCTCAGTCTTTGAGAAGTTGACCAACAGGCATGAAATGTTCAGTCTCTCTACTGCTAGTTAATACATTCCTTTTAAATTGTTGCGTGGGGTTCCTTTTTATCCCTGATTTAAACCTACCTATCTTTAACTACTTGTATAATTCCCAATTCTTCTCTGTCTTACAATACTGCGCTATATTTCTCTGAATGTGGGTTTAATTATTATTTTTCTGTATTCTTTATTGTATTACATTTTAATTCTCCAAGAATTCAATTGATAGTGTTTGTGAACTTATTTTGAAAAACAAGTGAAAGCAAAGATGATTCCCCCAAAACAGAGCAGCCAAAAGAAAATTCAAAAAGCTTGAAAAAATTTTTTTTTTTTTTTTGAGACAGAGTCTCACTCTGTTGCCCAGGCTAGAGTGCCATGGCATCAGCCTAGCTCACAGCAAACTCAAACTCCTGGGCTCAAGCGATCCTCCTGCCTCAGCCTCCTGAGTAGCTGGGACTACAGGCATGCGCCACCATGCCCGGCTAATTTTTTCTATATATTTTTAGTTGTCCGATTAATTTCTTTCTATTTTTTTAGTAGAGATGGGGGTCTCGCTCTTGCTCAGGCTGGTCTCGAACTCCTGAGCTCAAACAATCCGCCCGCTTCGGCCTCCCAGAGTGCTAGGATTACAGGCGTGAGCCATCGCGCCCGGCCAAAAAGCTTGAAAATTTTATGAAGCGATAAATATCAACGGATATGATGTCTTCTATTAAATTCAAAGACCCTTAGGATTGAGAGAATCCAAACTTCTTTAAGAAAACCAAAACCCAGAGAGAAGCTAAGTGACTTGCCCAAAATGATACAACAAACTAAATACATTTATGGACTTATACATACAATTACAAATTATCACCAGGGCTGGTTCTTTTCATAGTTGAAAATAGCCCCATGAAGTCTGTTCCCAAAACCTGTGCAAGTAGCCACAGTGGCAAAATCCCATATCTGAAGTCTTTCCTTTAGATCTAAGAAATTCTTGGGTAAATGCAATTGGTATCAGGGAAAATGGGACAGAATAAGAAAGGAAAATACTCCAGAGTATTAGGTTCTAAGTTGGAAAGCTAAAAAATTACATATGATCAAAATGACTATTGAAATCACCCACACACCTAAGTCACCTATAGAATCCAATATGTGTCTTTATTCATTGGGAACACACCTGTTTCGTAATGAGTCCAACACAGCCAGGCTCTCCCTTAGCAACAGAACGGACCAGTTTCTTCTGTTTATTATCAGATGAAGTAGCTGGCTGGAATTAAAAGAAGAGGCTGTTCCAAAAACACATATCTTTAAATACTGGACTAGCACTCAGCGAAGGTAAGATGCTCACCCTTAAAGAGGCACTCAGGAAGTAAACAGAAAACCAGAGTCTTGTCTCCCAGGCTATCCTTATTAAGGAGCCTAGTCTCCCTGCATAGGACAGCTGGCCTCATGCAGTAAATGACTACCTGTCATTTCTCTCCCACTCCCTTCTTGATTTTGCCCAGAAGAACAGGTGAATTTGTGGTAGTTAATGTGTACATGATCCAATGTCACCGTATTGCCTTATTTCCATATTTGCTTACAGATATAATGATCTAGCTTGGACACTGAATGTGCAAATATTGCAGGGGGAGGTAAAGTCCGGATACAGGGCAGGGCAGGTACAGTGAAGAGTCCTAAAGCAGCCTAAGTTCTCCTGGGTGTGTGTAAGGAAGGAGGGTTTGAAGGAAATAGAGAGAAGGTCACTTCCTGTGGGACAGAATTAGTTCCAAAAATCATTTTCACTATGTTCATAATTTTTCCTTGGGTTGGATTTGATAGACACATTGCAACACATCTCATTTGATTTTTATTCAATGTAGAGAGCTTATACACTCAAGCATACAAGTAACCACATAACTACAGAATTCAAACACTAGAAGAAATTCACCAAGAGAATATTTTTCAAATAAGGACTTGATCATGAGCAAATGACCTTAGAGCAGAGATAACCAAACCAGCACTTGGAAATGCATGTGCCAATTAGTGCTCCAGGCAGCAGAAAAACCAGACTGTCACCCCTCGAAGACCTGCCACAAAGAGCCACGTGGAAAAACTGCACAGAGAAATGGTGATTGTGAACAAGAGTACTGTCTTAGAATGAAAGGTTTTAGGCTGTGTTGGGCTCATTAAGAAAAGAAAGGTTACCCTCATTAGAAAGTTTACCTGGCTCTGATGAAATAGTCACTTCTCTGCTATTACAACTTCCACATCAACTTAACATATTCCTGTAAGTATAAATTATCTTAATTCCAGGCAGATAAAAATCTGTGTTTCCTGAACAATGTTTAGCTTAACTCCTTTATAATGGTCAGCCTACAGGAAACTAAGTCCCTGAGCTTGCACATTGTGTTTGCTGTCTGTGGCCATGATGAGTTGGTCCGGATTTGCACTGGGTGATACAGGATTCCCGCACAGGGTCCGCTCACAGGACTTCAGGCATTTTCACAACTTGACCACACAAAAGAACACTCCCGCTGCTCCTGCCTTGCCCAAGGCAAGTATGGTAATACCTTTTCCAGCAGCCCTTTCATATGATTGTATATAGACAAACACAGGTGTCTACGTAACAATCTTTATGAACTTTGCATTGAATATGCCAAAGAACAGCAGATATCCCAACACACCATCCATTGTCTCTGTCATGAAAGCTACCCGAGAGACCACAAAAGAGGAGGAAAAAACCCCCCACGAACATATTTATTAAACACTTCAGCAGCAAAACAAAATACTTGTATTAGAGAATAAAAAATTATTTTTTAAACCACAAGACACGGAAAATAAAAATGACTAATCAACCTTAATTAGGTTTCCTTCATTAGCTGACAATGTAAATGGATTGAAACTACTACTCAAATAGTCAAACCTTCATTTTACATGCAAGTGGCTCCCAGCAAATGATAAAGCAATATTCCCATGTGGGTGTGAAAGATGGCACTGAATACTGCCCCATTATAAAGGAGGAGTCGGATTCCACTAGTCGCTGTTGGTTTAACTGCCAGGCTTTTGGGGAGCTATTTTATAAAAGGAGGACTCGCCCTAATAAATTAACAGTGAGCGGTGTAAATGTCTGAAATAGCCTGCACTCAAATAGCCTGCTTTAGACCAGTTGGTGTTCGGACTTTACAAAAGACTCCGTAAAAACAAAATTATGTTGTGACAATGGTATTTAAAATGGATAATGATGATGATGATACTTGGGCAGGATCTACCCTTGCTGGCTGCCTCCCCGTGTAAACTGCCCAGCCGAAGGTGGTTAAGTTAAAGCCAGTGCTCTCCTTACGGAGGTGTGGGCAGGCAGTGGGGGAAGTCACCCGGTTTCCAGCTCCCTGTGGGTTTGACGGGACCAGGACTGGAACTGGGGACTGGCTTGTGAGAAGCCCAGGGTAGCTCAGCCAGGGCTCGAGCTGTCCCTCACTACCTTCCTCCAACGCAGACACCAAGTTAGCAACGCAACTCCAAGAGCACAATGACAAGAAGGCACACAAAAGGAGCCAGGCAGCCGCTCCCATCCTTACCTTTGACTTGACTTTCATACTCGGCTATGATCTCTTTGTCCTTTTTGAATCTGCTCGGGGTGGACATTATCCAGCTGTTCCGGGTTTGCTTTCAATGGGCAAGTTCTGTTCAGTGGTCACAAACCGGTCTCCTTGGAGAGGCAGAGAGTTGTACTCCCACACGCCGGGAACCCCGAGGCAGCACCGACAGGAGGGAAGGGAGGAGGGAAGGAAGGAGGAGGAAGACGAAGAGGAGGAAAAAAGGAGCGAGCAGAGAACTAGATTAACCCGGGCGCTGGCACCATACTCTCGGGCTTGAGCCGCCGTCGCTGATCCAGAGGGGAGCCCGGGGGTCGGGGCCCCGAGAGGCCAGACGCGCAGGCAAACTCCAGCAAGGGGGGGGGCGGGGGGCGTCTCCCTGCCCACCTCGCCTGGGGCCGGCCACTTCCTCTACGACCGCTGGGCGGACGCGGGGCTCGCGCCGGCGCTCCGCACCATTGTTAGAGACCCGCACCCGGCGCCCGGGACAGGGCCAGCTGAGGAGGGCAGGCGCTGGGGAAAGCGCCCAGCTCGGGCGCCGCGACCCTCCCTTCCGCCGCCGGCTCCGGCGCTCAGTGGTCCCGCCCGGGCTGGGGATGCTGCTGCCACGGCGCCGTTCCTCCGCCTGCAAACACTGCTGCTACAGTCCGGGCAGGCAAAAGGAATCGCGATCCTAACGCGAGTCCCCGCTGCTGGCCAGGAGGGTGGCTGCAGCGACGTTCAAACGCGCCCTGGGCGCAGCCCCAGCGGAGTTTAGGTCTCCACAGCCGGCGCCGCTAGGGGCCTCTGCCTCCTTGGCCACTGTGCGCTGAGGCTGCCTCTTTCTCCTCGTCCCCCTTTCTGCTGCTGCCCCCAGGAGGTGGCAGGTGACACGCACACTCGCACACGAACCAGGGGAGCCGCGCCCCCGGCGGCCGCAAAGTTGTCCGTGCGCACGCGGCCAGTGGCTCGCGGGCGCAGGGCGAGCGTTCCGCGGGTGGTGGCGGCCAGGGCCGCAGCTCCGGGCTCGGCTAGGCAGGGCAGGGCTGGCGGGAGGGGACGGCGCTCTTGCCCGTGCCCTTCTCCGCCCTCGCCACCGCCCCTGCTCTGTGAGGAAACGCCGGGCTCGTCCGGGAAGATGGATGCCTCTTGTGGCCAACCGCAGCCCGGCCCCGCGCGCCGAGCCCAGGCGGCTGTGGGCGGCGCCCCCAGCGCCTGCCTCCGCCGGGGTCTGCTCCTCCGCTGGCGCGGCTCACGCTCCAGCAGCTGGAAAGCCCTTCCCGACCCGGCGGACCGTCTTCGGGAGAGGAGCGGGGGTGTGGTGGGGATCTGGTGGGGCTCTTTCCAGAATCCAGTGGGACAGTCTAGAGTTGGATGTCTCCGTGACAGAAAGGGATGTGACTCCAAGATGTTGGACCCTGGTAGGAAAACTGAACACTGAATTGTGAATGACCTGGCTGCTAAAAATCGAAGAGGGAGAGCGAAGCTCTTCAATCGAGACAGAAAAACGCCCATCTTGAACACTATGTCCTCTCTATCCTAGAAGTAGCTTCGGGAGCTGGGATGGTGGGAACAGGTCACAATGAGTATGTTGCCTTTGTTTGTTTGTTTGTTTGTTTGTTTTTTTAATTAACTAAACTCCAGGTTTTATTCGGATTTTACCAGTTTTTCCACTAGTGTCGTTTTTCTGTTCCAAGACCCAGTACAGGCTACCACATTGCATTTAGTACTCTTTATGTGTTTTGTTTGTTTTGTTTTGTTTTGTTTTTTGAGACAGAGTCTCCCTCTGTTGTTGCCCTGGCTAGAGTGCCATGGCGTCAGCCTAGCTCACAACAGCCTCAAACTCCTGGGCTCAAGCGATCCGCCTGCCTCAGCCTCCCGAGTAGCTGGGACAACTGGCGCAGGTCACCACGCCCGGCTGATTTTTTCTATTTTTAGTGGAGACTGGGTCTCGCTCTTGCTCAGGCTGGTCTTGAACTCCTGATCTCAAGCGATCCTCCCTCTTAGGCCTCCCAGAGTGCTAGGATTACAGCTGTGAGCCACCGCGCACACCCCCCTTACATTTTTAATATGCTCCTTGGACAAGATCTGTGGCCTCTAGCCTCTTTATGAACAATATGATGAAGACTTTACCTTGTCATCTTCCCATGGTTCACATGTTATTTTGGTTAAGTACTTTAAATCCATCTTCCCTAGCTTTTTGACCGACAAGTTTACCGCTTGGGATATTTCTTGGCTTCTTTCAAATCATTTCTCAAATAGTATGGGCCTGATTTATCAAAATCATGTGTCCAAAGGCGTGTCCAGTTTCCAAATATTTTCCCTACAAGATCTAAAGAAAGTAGGGACTTTTAAACTTAGATCATGCATTCATGTATCCAGTGATCAACTTTCCGGTTTTGACTATGGGCCAACCACCAAGCCAAGAACTCGGAATTAGGAGATTAGGACCCTGCCCTGAAGGATCTCACAGTCTATTGTATAAATAGATAATCATAGACAGTACAATAATGCTGTGAGAGAAATACTCCCGGCCTTGGGAGACCTGAGGCAGGAAAAACATACTGCATAAGAGGTTTGGGGAGTAACAGTTTGCAGAGGAGTGGTATTTGAGCTGGATTTAAAGGATGAATAATAAGTAGCTGACTACCTTAGGGAGGGAAAGGGATACATTTCAGGGAAAAGGAGGAGCATCATACCCTGGGGGTATTGCAGATAGAGTTACAAGCTATCTTCCACTAAAATACCAGATCCCCGATAGATGATGAAAGATAATTTTTAAAAATTTTAATATATGTATATACATGTGTCAACTGATAGTGTGCGGATATTGTTTCTAATTGCACAGCTTTTTTAAAATTTAATCTTTAGCAAGTCTTTTTACTTTATAACAATAGAATAGAAGGTAAAGGAAAAAGATCAAAAAAATGTTTTAAGATTTTTTTCGTCTCACCACCCTGGAGGTTATGCTATGGCACCCCTGGCTGCCCTAATTCCACGTGTAATTTCATGTCTAAGGTGAGAAGGTATGGTGAAGAGGTGCCAAGCCAGAAAGTCCAAAGCAGAGGCTGGAAAGGAAAGTCAGGGCCAGCTGGGAGAGGCCTCCTGTGCCATGCTGAGCTCTTGGACACAGTTCTGCAGACAGCAGGGAGCCTTTTAAGTAGAGAAGTGTCATGATCAGATTTGTGTTTTATAAAGATAACTGTTGGCAGAGTGGAAGGCTGGTTTAGCCATGAGGAAAGTGAGAAACCAGAGACAGGCAGCCCACTTAGGTGATAATCATAGTCAAATTTAAATGGGATTCATTCAAATCTAAATGTGATTCATATGCATGGTGCTATTGGGATATATTGCATATGTGCACCTGGGAAGTACAACTTGGCAGCAGAGATTACAGCCCCTAGAAATGAATTGTTGGCTGACTCTAAATGTGAACCAATGTGGTGCAAACAAATCCCAGAGGTGAATCCTGGCTCTGTTGCTTCCTGAGGGATCTGGTAAAAATTACTGCACCTCTTTAGACCTCAGTTTCCTCATCTGTAAAATGGGTTAATGCCTAGCTCTTGGGGATGTTATAAGCACTTACTAAGATAATCCCTTAAAAAGGCTTACAAGCCATTGTACATACTCAGTGAATGTTAGTTATCTTTATTATTATTATCTGTTTTTATCTTCCTTGAGAGAAAGCTATCTAAAAATAAGTGATAATTTTAATTGTTTTTAACTTCATCATGGTATCCAATAAACGGTCAATAAAAATGTGTTGAATATTAATGCCTTCATATTAGTAAGCCACCATTTTATTGTTGACGATTGGGTGCTACCCACTAAGGTAAGCATTTTACATACATCCTCACAAGAACCTTGCAAGGTAGATACCACTGTCCTCATTTTACAGTTGGGAATCTGGAGGCTCAGAAAGTTTAGCAAATGTCTGGCCTGGCAGGGCCAGACTTCTGGTCCATTTCCGACTCCTCCAAAGTGGGTGCCCTTTCCAATTTTCCATTCTGCTTCCTATGAACTTATGATTCCTTTCAACTTGTGAAGCCGGTTCAAATACAGTAAAATGTGTGACCGATTCATGGTTTTCTGTTGATGGATCTCTTTTCTGATCCAGCCATTCAGTGTGATTGACAAATCAATTATTCTTTTCATAGTTCTCTTTTTTCAGATTCTCCTTGTCTTACCCATATTTAAGGAGAGCCCACTTCCCCTCACAAAGTGGGATATGGAGAATGCCTGTGACTTAAAATCCAAAAAAACAGGGTGATGCAAGTCTGGGAGACAGGCAACCCTGATTCTGGTTCATACACTGATTCTCTGTGATTTTGCTCCACCTTGTGGTAGCTGTGTGTTTTCTTAGCCATAAAACAGAAGGGACCCTTTGCCCCCTAAAGCCTGCCTCTCCCCTGCCACACTCCCACTCTTCAGGGACAAGTTGTGAGAAATTTGGAGTGCTTCATGGTTAGGGTTCCTATTACATATGAATCCATCCTGTTATCTAGCATTGTATTTCCAAGTCCACCCAAATTCCCATAAGTAGAAGTTAATTTACCACCAGACCATATACCCTGGGAATAAATAAGAGTATGCACTAGGGTCCTTGCATGCACAAAATATTGATAGATTATCCACTTTAGCCCAGTGGTAAATAATTTAAATCATTTTTAAAAAAGTAAACACTGGCAGGGTGCAATGGCTCAATCCCAGCACATTGGGAGGCTGAGGTGGGAGGATTGCTTGAGGCCAGGAGTTTGAGACCAGCTTGGGCAACCTATCAAGACCCTGTCTCTACAAAAAAAATTTTTAAAAATTAACTAGGCATGGTAGCATGCACATGTAGTCCCAGCTTCTTAGGAGGCTGAGGCAGGAGAATCGTTTGAGCCCAGGAGTGTGAGGTTGCAGTGAGCTATGGTGATGCCACTGCACTCTAGCCTGGATGATAGAGCAAGACCCTGCCTAAATAAACAAACAAATAAATAAATATAAAAACAAAACAAAATAAAAAATTAAACACAAATATATTAAAGAGTCAATGCCAAATTCACACAGTTTTTTTTTAGCTATAGTTTTATCTTCTAAGAATTTCGTCTGAAGTGGGCCATTCTGCTACTCCATTAACATAAAGAATACATGTAGGTTAAGGCCTGCCAGTACCCTAGGATCTAGCCAGAGCATCAGAACACAGACTACTTTGCACACATATCTTGTATTGTCTTGACTCTGCAACCCCTTAGCTTCTCAAATTACTTGCAGTTTTGCCTTCAGCGCATTGCATGTTGGTATCATGTCCTGGGACAATGTTTTATAAAGTGTGATCTTACCATTGATCACCTACATCAGAATCACATTGGGAGTCTGTTTAAAACTCACACACATGGAACCTACTTTACTCATAAAGTGACACTTTTCCGCTTTGACATGCATACAAATCACCAGGGGATCTTGTTAAAATGCAGTTCTGATTTCTTCTGGGGTGAGGCTTAAGACCCTGTTTTTCTAATAAGCTCCTAGGCTGTATCAATAATCAATAATGCTATCATAAAGACCACACTTTGAGGAGCAAAGGAATCATAGGGTCTGAATTTTGGGTGTGCGGAAAGTCCCCAGATGATTCTTACGCATGCATATGTTTGCTCAAGGCCAAGGGATATTAAAAGAATATCCTCATAAAAGATTGCTATGTTTACTTAAGTAACATTAAGGCCATTGTCAAGACTTTTTTTCAGTTTAGTATGTCTCTAAGATCCTGGGCTGTTTCTCAAAGATTATAAAAATTTTGTTTTAACTTTTTTGTCTGTAAAATGGAAATAATTACCCAAATTTGTCCATGTTAGGGATTAAATGCAAAGTGTATATAAAGCACTTAACACCAAGTCTGGCACGTAATAAATGCTAAATAAATGTTAGTATTGTGTTGTCATCGTTATTATTATTTTGGTATAGAAAGCTAAGGTCTAAATTTATAGCAAAATCATTTCAAATGCGGAGAACTTTACAGCTTATTTATGTGTCCGTTTACTTCCTTGTTGGAACCGCCTATGTTAATTGAGAATTTCTTTGGTTTTAATGGGTTTATTTTGTTGATTATTATTAGTTTAATGAGTTTAATGTATGTCTGCACTTCCTATATACTACCCCAATCTTTTATAGAATGATTTCTATAGTCTATGCAATTCTAATCAACAAATATTTATTGAGCATCTATCATGTTGAACCTTATGACATTGCTGATATTTGATAATTTTTGACATAAAAATGGCAATGTCATATGATTCAACCCAACACAGTAAGCCCCATACTCTGTGATTGGTGTAAACAAAATCTAACAATAAAAATCCACTTCCTAACATCAAAATGAAGCCTCGGCTGTTCACTTCCCAAATCTAGGGAAATCCCACTCATTTGTAGGTTGGATTAGTCCAGCACAGTTTGCCAGATAGTCAATTAAGAAATATTAATTATTGTTTTAAAAGAAACTTGGCCCATCATTTAACAGCAGCTTGTGGAAATGGCTCGTATAAATATCCATTTTCCCTCTTTTGGCGGCAGAGTGGTAAAGACAAGCTGTCAAATGATCTTGCCAGTTTCATTCTGATGCACTTTTCCTGGCAGGGAAGAGGATGGAATGAAACAATAAAAGTGAGTTTACGTGAAGACCTGGAAGTGTCGGTTCCTGAGAGGCTAATGAGAGACAGGAGGAAAGGACAGAAAAGAAAGAAGAAATGGGAACATCACAAGGAGAGAAGAGGCAACAGAGAACAATGAAATGAATGATTGTTCTAAAACGTTCAATTGTATAATTTAGCTCCCCTCCCCCCCAAAAAAATTGTCTCTGATTTTCAAGGAAACTGTTTAAAGCTAAAAATAAATCAGGGCTTTAAACGCTTTAGTTTTCTTTCAATAAAGTTGCTTTATAATATTGTTAGCCAACTACCCAAAATCACCTGTTTCCATTTTGCACAAATCATTATTAAAACAAAATTTGCTTTGTTTAATTTCATATTCATAAGTTTTAAACACCCACACATAACAGCCTTCTCATCAGAGCTACTATTTTCTGCTGTTGAAATCCTACTACAACTTCCCATGTGGCTGCTGCACAATATAAGCAAAATATGAATATTCAATGAACCCATCCTGACTGAAGTATTAAATCCCATCACTTATATGAAAAAAAAAAAAGATTGTATTATTACTCAGAGGAAAACAGCCAAAGTTAGGCATGAAATAGCAGCTGCAATTCAATTGTCTGAATCAGACATGGATTGGTAGATAAAGCAAGCTGTAACAAAAGATTTATTATATCGAGAAATACACATATCTCTCTAATGCTTTTATTTTAGGATATAAATGACTCCTCCTTTTCTTGCCATTATACTTTGGCATTAGACATTTTGAGGCTGCCTCTTCTACAGAGAAACAAGTCTATAGAGTTATTCCTCATTTCACACATAGATTTGCTCCTGATAAGTGCACAGGAAAGTCTAGGGCAGGAGGGTTGCTTGAGGCCAGGAGTTCAAGACCAACCTGGGCAACATGGCAAGACCCCATTTCTACAAAATACGTATTTTAAAAAAATTGCTGGTGTGGTGGCACGCACCCATAATCCCAGCTACTTGGGAGGCTGAGGCAGGAGGAACACTTGAACCCAGGAATTCAAAGTTATAGTGAGATGTGATCAAACCACTGTACTCCAGCGTGGGTGACAGAGTGAGACCCTATCTCTTAAAAAAAATAATTAAATATAATAGAGACATTTGCTATTTGAAAGAATCTCATAGTATTGCCTTTTGTAAAGCAAAGAACATTTTTGGAAAACATATATCACCTGTACTAGTTTTGGGGTATAAATTTGAATTTTTATGAACTGGGTCTTTCTTTAAGGTAGATCAGTCTGGGCAACACAGCAAGACTTCATCTCAAAAAAAAAAAAATCAAAGTAAAGTCTGGCTCAGAGTGGGAAGTCACCCCTAAGTCTAACAGATCCCAAAATACTTAATAAGGCATAAAAGGTCTTCGTTAAAATAAAAGTGTCATTACATAGGAGCAACACACTAAGCCATAACAAATATTCATAGCTATTACAGCTTAGCTCTCATTCATTTATCACCAAAGACTGCAAAGTCTTCTAGGCAAGGACAGATCTGGTGCATAACCCTTTGCCTGGAGAGCACCTATGGGTAGACTCTTGCCTTGCTGTTTGTTAGGCATTGACAGCAAGCTGATGTGACCTGCAGACAAGACATACTCAGGACCAGAGGAGGCCGCTGTCAGCCTTCTCATCCTGCAAGGGCTTAGGTGGGTCTGCCTAGAAGTCATTGTGTCTAAAATAAATCAAATTAAATGAAATACTGTACATGAAACTCTTTGTAAATTTAAGTTCTTGTCACTATCAACATTAGATAAGACTTAGGATATATAGGTTCAAAACAACCTAAAAGGGAGATTCTGTGATATACATACACGCATGCACATGCACAAACACACATGCATAATTGAAAATTAGATTTCAACAGCATTAAAATTGAATTCTCTCCCTCTCCCAAATGTGATGTTTTAATAACGTGGGCTTAGGATGACAGTGCATACTTGAGAAACTTATATAAGGAGACAAAGAGTTGCTCATCCTAATAAAACTTCTGGAAAACATAAGTACAGGGGCTGTCAGAAAAACCATGTGTCTGCTTGGCGTTTTCTCAGAGAGGCATGTCGTTGATCACAGGTTTTATTTGGAGCCTTTGGCTTGTTGTCCAGCTTGCTGTCTTGTGCCAGAAGATTTGACGACCATTTATCTTAGCTGCTGATTGCTGTGCAATCCTGACAGTCCCATGGAGCTGCCTGCAAATGGGGAGATGGAGATGGGGAGAAACCGAAGAGGAATTTTCTTATTTCATTTACAACATTGCCACATTTACTCATTTTCTTAGAATTGAATCTATTACTGAGGGAATAAAAAAGAATGGATTTTTAAGAGGAGTGGGAAAGGGAATAAAAAGAGTAGGAGTTGGGGGAACTGAGGAGTGATCTAGAATTCTTTTTAACTGGAAATGAAGTATGAAAGCCTGAATAACCCTTTTACTCATGGAAACACCTGTCACCTCTTGCTCCAAGCTATTGGTGACTGGATTAAGGGCAATGTCTTTTATAGGTTGAAGAAAATTTATTCATCCATCCATTTATTTAGTAGGTATTTATGGAGATCTGGGATGTATCAGGCACTGTAATAAATGCCACAGTTGGGCATAGTGGCTCATGCCTATAGTCCCAGTTGCTCAGGAGTTTGAGGCGGGAGGATCACTTGAGCCCAGAAGTTCAAGCCTGCAGTGAGCTGTGATTGTGCTATTGCACTCCAGTTGGGTGACAGAGTGAGAGCCTGTTTCTTAAAAAACAACCCAAAATGCTGAGGCATTACACCTAATCGAGGAGTCTAAACCAACATATGTTGAAATGTGAATATTCCATGTAGTCGACTTCTGTTGTTTTCTCCCCAACATTTATTCCCCCTCCTTCTGCTTACAATGGCCCAAATTTTGAGAAACTGTCACTTCCCTTTCTTACTTTACAGCTTGAGAGTTCTGATTGAGTGAAGCCAAGTAGCATATCTCACCTGGAGTATTTATTCTTTGGGTGGGCAGTTAATTCATTTAGCATTAATGAGATTTATTTATTTATTTGAGACAGAGTCTCCCTCTGTTGTTGCCCTGGCTAGAGTACCGTGGCGTCAGGCTAGCTCACAACAACCTCAAACTCCTGGGCTCCAGCGATCCTCCTGCCTCAGCCTCCTGAGTAGCTGGGACTACAGGCAAGCGCCACCACGCCCGGCTAATTTTTTCTATTTTTAGTAGAGAAGAGGTATCACTCTTGCTCAGGCTTGTCTTGAACTCCTGAGCTCAAGTGATCCTCCCGCCTCGGACTGCCCGAGTGCTAGGATTACAGGCGTGAGCCACCGTGCCTGACCTATTTTTTCATAATTCAATAATGATCTGTTGAGCAAATTCCATGTACAGACATTGTTGTAGATGTGAGAGATCCAGTCATGAAAGGAGATTCCTAGAAGATTATATTTTAGTGAAAAGGGAAAGGAAGAGAAACGTTTTCTTTCTGCCACTGGATTCAGTGGCTCAAGGCTGTAAGATTTGTCAGCAGGGACTGATGCCATCATGCCTCCACCAGGAAGGAGATCCAGCCTGGCGACGAAGCTCAGAGACACAAGCGTAGATAGAGAAATGCAGCTCTGCCTGATGCCGTGCTTTGAGCCTCTAGAGCAATCCGTTCCTGACTTCCCCCACATTCCTGGAGTTTGGTTTCTGTGAGCTAGCAGATTCCCCTTCCTTGTTCTGTAAGCAGGTTTGAGATCCAATAAAATTCCTACGCTTTTCTCCTGTTAATCTGTCTTTTATCAGTTTATTTCACAGGCTCAGCCACTGAGCCTAAGAGGGCAGAGGAAAATTTTTTCTGCCCTCCATTGTGAATATGTCACCTTACATGGCAAAGGAGAATTAAGGTGGCAGGTGGAATTGCCAGCCTTGAAGATGAAGGAAGGGGCCACAGCCAAAGAAGGCAGGTGGCTCTAGCAGTTGGCAAGGGCAAGGATATAGATTCTCCCATATAGCCTTCAGGAAGGAACACAGCTGTCCGGTCCATGTTGTGCTGGTGTAACAGAATACCACAGATTGGGTAATTTATAAAGAAAAGAAATGTATTTCTCATAGTCGTGGAGGCTGGGAAGTCCCAGATGGCATTGGGGATTAAGTTTCTAACACATGCTTTTATGGGGACACATTCAAACCATAGCAACAGTCCTTCCAACACCTTAATTTAAACCCAATGAGTTCCATTTTGGATTTCTGATCATTAGAAATGTAAGATAATAAATTTGTGTTGTTTTAAGCCATTAAGTTAATTTTTTTACAGCAGTCATAAAAAGTAGTACAAGATTTATATATAGATTTAGTTTATTCGTTTAAACTGATACGTAGAATTCCATTGTATGTGTTTTTGCCTATGACTTGTCATATATCTGGGGGATTCAATCATGTTGCTTCATGTACATGCAGTTTGTACAGTTTCATTAATTTTCTATTGAATGACTGTATCACATTTTATTTTTTTATAATGCTGTTGATGGACATTATATCATTTCCAATTTTTCACTATTATAGGCAACATTGCTATGAATATTTTGAATTTGCTTCCTTATGTACATGTGCAAGAGTTCTTCATAGGGCGGTGGATTGATAACCCACTGGGATAATGAGTCTAATGTGCAGCCAGGTTCAATTTAAGGGGAGTGGAATTGCCGGATTGCAGGGTGTACGCACCATTAACTTTATTATATGTGCTAATTTGCTCTCCAACGCAGTTCTACCAATGTAAACTCCTCCAGCAGCATGTGAAAGCATCCATTTTCCTACAAACTCAAATTTGACTTTAAAATTTTTTTAAATATGTTGAGTCTAAAATGGCAACCCCTTTTTTATTTTAATTTGCATTTCCCTGATTACAAGAAAGGATGAACATGTTTACACATGTTTATTGGCTATTTGCCATTCCTCTTTGAATTGTCTGGGTAACGTGTAACAATGTAGGAGACAGGCCTGACTTGCACAGGACAATTCCACATGTGAAAATGTAATTGGACACCCATAGGCTTTGATGGTTATTTAAGTAGGATTTATTAAATTTAAGTAACTTAACTGAAATCTACATGAGGAACTAATGTATGTGTTACATTTAATAAAATATAAGTAGTCATACTTGCTTTTTCACATCAAGAAGAATTAAATAGTACTGAAATTCTGAGAAACTTGAACATGGCTCCTTTGATAAACACTTCAACACTTCTTACTTTTTTTTTTTTTTTAAGAGTTGGGGTCTTCCTGTGTTCACCAGGCTGGAGTGCAGTGACTATTCACAAGACCCATCATACAAGTTATATGCTGAGATCCTCCCACCTCAGCCTCTCAAAGTGCTGGGACTACAGGCCGGCACCACCAAGCCTGATTAATTTTTTAAAACTTTTATAGAGATGGGGTCTCACTATGTTGTTCAGGCTGGTCTTGGACTCCTAGCCTCAAGCAATCCTGCACAAATTGCTCCCTACTTTTTGTGTTTCTGATTTTGCAATCAAACTTTAATAACTCGAACCCATGTTTCATTAAACAAAGAACACATTCTGAATTCTTGCCAGTTCATCTAAGAAGAATAAAAAGCTTCTAAAAATAAGGATATTGTCTTGATAGGGGTCAAGTGTTCGAAAGTATTTACTTCTTGGGTTGTAAAGGAACAGGACTTGCAGAAAATCACAGGTGGGCAGTGGCGGCTGGGTGTTCTGTTCTATGGTTCTAAAGCTGCAATGTGTGAAACTATTGCTCACTTCAAAGATCTATCCCTCCAAATACCCATACTCTCCTTTTCCCGTCCCCTACTCTCCGGTGACTCCTCGGCTGAGAAATATCAGAAACAGAAAGTCAGGAAAACCATGATATTATCTGCAGTTTCACTGCTCCCTGTTGTGGACAAAGCCTGAACTTGCACCGTGCAAGTCTTGCGCTTCCCATTGCATGCTACAATAAAAAATTTGTTTCTGTATTTCTACTTTGTAACAAGACTATCAAATTTTAATTAATATGTAAGGCTTCCAAATGAATATATTTTATGTGTGTCTATCTATCTATCTAGACATATCTATCCCTAGCTGTCATAGGTGTATATAAATATAGCTAAAGATAGATGATAGAGATACAGATATGGCTGATAGGCTCACTTTCCTTCTTTCTTTTCTTCTAAGTCTTTGTGACATGAATATCTCCTCAATAAATTATTACAAATATTGTTATTAATTGATAATTTGTTCTTGACTTGATGTCTTTTCCTCAAATTCTGTTTTGTAGCTTTTAATCAGGGTATTTATCTAGTTCTCCTACATGATTTTTTCCCTCGAAAGAGAAATTGGTTGAGCACAAAGCACAAACTTTATTATACAAGCCATATTTCCTTCCTTTTTTTTCTATTCTTCCCTCCCCGCTTTCTTAACTTCCCTCCTTTCTTTCCTCCTTTTTATGATCTTTCGAAACTGCTCAGATGAATTTTACTACAGTGCAAGGAATGTTGGGGAATAAAATATATAGGGAAGACGATAGCCACACATCATAAAAGCCAGAGCCCTTCTCTATTGCTTTTGTTAGTCATTAGGTTGAGCCAAGGTTTTGTTGGTTTTACAATGAATTAGGATATACATGCATATGATGCAAAGTAGTACCAAAATGTATACAGTGAAAAAATCTCTTTCACTCAGCAGCTTCCCTCCTGAGGAGCAATCTCTATTACCTGTTCCTTAACATATGTATTTTAAAAGCTAAATCCTCTGTACTTGATTAACAAAACAGAGTGGAATTTCAGGGTGATAAGGCATTATGTTACTCCTTTAATGGAGAGAAAAAAGCACATGCCCTCAAATACCCTTCTGGTATTTTTTATTAATCCTTTCTGCCCACCCTGAGTGGTTCTCCATGAGGGTAGGTCTGCAGTATCAGCATCTCGGCATCACCTGGGAACCTGTTAGAGTTGCAAATTCTTAGCCCTGCCCCAGACCTACTGAATCAGAAAACCTGGGAGTGGAGCCCAACCATTTGTGCTTTAATAAGCAATTCAGATGATTCTGATGGTTGCTAAAGTTTGAGAACCAGGGCATTGGAATAACAATGCTTGAGCCCCACCCCAGACTAATGAACAGAATCTCAAATGTGGTGGGCTCACTAAAAGATTTCCTTAGGTAACCCTCATGGGCAGCTAGCATTAAGAATCGGGGCTAAGTGAAGTATCCCAAGAATGGAAAAACAAGCACCGCATGTACTCACCATCAAATTGGTATTAACTGATCAACACATAAGTGCACATATAAGAATAACATTTATTGGATGTCGGGAAAGGGGGAGGGAGGAGGAGGGGACGGGTATATGCATACACAAAGAGTACGATGCGCACCATCTGGGGGATGGACACGCTTGAAGCTCAGACTTGGCGGGGAGGGGGGCAAGGGCAACATATGTAACCTAAACATCTGTACCCCCATAATATGCTGAAATAAAAAAAAATATTAAAAAAAAAAAAGAATCCTGGCTAGCCTAACTGAAATGCATGCCCAATTTTGTTGCATCTCAAGCTTTTCTGATTCTCTGCCTTTTCATGCTGTTTCAGCTGCCTTGGGTGCCCATCACTCACTCCCATTTGACAGATAAGAAAGCTGAGATTCGAACAGATTAACCTCCAGGCAAGGAACTGGCTGTTGGCAGAGCTAGGTCTCCAAACCAATGTGTTTAGAATCCTAGGTCAGCATACTTTCTGTGGCCCTTGCTGCCGCCCCTGGTTACTTATGTGCATGTCTTCTCAGAGGCACTAAGCATCTTCAGTGATTTACCAATGTCAGTAGGTGAGGTACAACTGTAGGGTGATTGAATGAGTGAATGGATACAGGCCCTTTGCTGCTTCCAGTGAGTATTCAACCATTTATCACAGATGGGCAGAGCTGCATCAGCAATGTGCTGATAATACTGTAAGTCAGTCACTGAGCAACTAAACAAATGGGAAACCAAGGCTATAGGGTATCCAGAAATGACAGTATTCATGGTCTTAAAGGATAAATATAGCATCCAGCATTTAGCACATTTGTGAATGGACTTTAATCTCTAACACTATGGTGTTTCTAAGAGACCCTCATAATTAACTGTTGGTGCTGTCAATTTTAATTGCCTCTGTGCTGGGACTTGCTGCCAATTGCTTCTATTATCTATCTATAAAAGAAAACAATTGGTCTTGTTTCCAACCACCTCAAAGACACACATTTGGGATGAATGAAAATTCCTCTGAACGTGAGTTCAGAGGCTTCTGCAGAAAGGGGCAATGCAGCTCCAAGGTGGTTGTGTTTTTACTGTAAAGCAAGCGTCTGACTGTAAAATTACCCTCTTTTATTCCATAAAAGCAAATATTTGGTTCAGTTTTCTTTTCAGTTCATTCCAAAATTTTTTGGAAATTTGCCTCACTTGTTTCATTGAAGTAAAAAATAATTGTATTTCAAGATTACTGATTTGTAAGATGAAGTAGGGTTTCGTGGTTGAGAGTAAGCTCTGGAGCCTAGCTTTCCGGGTTTGAATCCAGGCTCATCTGGGTAACAGCAGTGAACTCTTGGGCACGATATATAGATCTGCCAAGCATTGCAAGCCCTCCTGATTACTAATCAGATTTTCTTCTGGGATATTACTGTTTATTTCTTTTGCTCATTTTTCTATTAGGTTGTTTTTTTCTTTTTGAATCACAGCTACTCATATTTCCTGAATTTCAATTCTTTGTTAGTTATAGTCACTATATAAATCTATTTGTGGCTAATCTTTTTTTTTTTTTTAATGAGACAGGGTTTCACTCTGTTGCCCAGGCTAAAGTGGGGTGGCACAATCATAGTTCACTATAGCCTCAAACTCCTGGACTTAAGCGAGCCTCCTGCCTCAGCCTCCCTAGTAGCTAGGACTATAGGTATGTGACACCACACCTGGCTAATTTTTAATTTTTTTGTACAGATGGGGTCTTGATATGTTGCTCAGGCTCGTCTCAAACTTTTGTCCTCAAGTGATCCTCCTGCTTCAGCCTCCCAAAGAGCTAGGATTACAGGCATGAGACAGGCTGCCTGGCCTGTGGTTAATCTTTTCTCTCTCCTTATGGTGACTTTTCATATTGTCAAATTTATCAACTTTTCTTTATGGCTTCTGCCCATTGTGTCTTTTAAAATAAAATTCATATCGAGGTAGTAGGATTACTTGAGCCCAGGAGTTTGAGGTTGCTGTGAGCTAGGCTGACGCCAACGGCACTCTAGCCAGGGCAACAGAGTGAGACTCAGTCTCAAAAAAAATAAAAAAATAAATAAATAAAATTCATAGCTTATAATTTTGGTTTTCATAGTTTTATCATTAACCCACCTGGAATTTATTTTTGTGTTCGTGATGAGGTGTGGTTTAATTTTGTTTTTTCCCAGTGTACATTTCAATGAGTGGTTGTCCCACAACCATTTACTGAAATGTACATTGTTTCCCAATGATCTGCCATGTCTCTGTGTCACATGAGTTTCCATACCTTATACTTACCTCATTGGTGTCTTAGCTACTCTTGACCTGTTGATATTTTGAATAATGCCCTTCAACTTGGTTCTTTCTAGTGTTTTCTCAGGATTGGTTTCAGAGCATATATTTCTACCAGGTATACCACAGAAGTGATCCTATATCTTTTTCAATGTATCCTATTGGGAGGCACATGATATTTATTTATCCCATTACTGATAATGTATTGATCACTTGGTTAAGTTGGTGTCTATCAGAGTTTCTCCATTGTAAATTTTTATTTTTTTCCTTTGTAACTAGTAAGTATATTATTGTGAGGGGTACTTTGAAATTAAGTAAATCTCCTGTTTTTTTAAATCAGACTTTGACCACTAGTTTTAGAATTGCTGGTTAACCTGTCAGGGAGGAGTGATTATATTTTGTTTCCTAGAAATGCATGTGCCAGACAATTAGAAGGGACATCATCCTTAAGGGCCAAATGTACTAGCACTAGGTTATGCTGAGACAACCAACAACCCTCAAATCGCAGTGGCTTAACACAGCAGAAGTTTATTTATCTCCTTCTCCATGTTCATCGTGGGTTGTCAGGGGTTCTGCTCACTCAGGGATGTAGGCTGACTGAGGCATCTTGACACAGGCTTCCCTAACTGGTGAGGCAGAAAAAGGGAATGAGGTGAATTGTGCATTGGCTCTTAACGCTTCTGCTTAGACGTCAAACACATTGCCCGCACCACACTCTGTTGGCCGAAGTAAACCACATACCTACGCCTACCTTCAACAGGGCCCAGTGAGTGTAATTCTACCCCGTGCTCAGGGAGATAGAACTGGAATGTTTGTGAGTAGCCCCCAGAACTCCAATACTGTGTCTCCCAGAGTTCAAGTTTCAGCCAAACAGTGTGTGGTACCTCAGACTGTTCCCAAGATTTTCTCTCTTTCAGAAGACAGATTACATACCTCTACCCCTTTGGGTTCAGGCTTAGACCTATGACTGCTCTGGTCATTGGAACCTGGGTAGAAGTGCCAGGGCGGCAGTTCCAAGCAGCAGCATTAAGATCAGGGCATGATTCATCAGTCAGTAACTGTCCCCTCCTGGTCTGACCCTCCACAGGTGAGAACAGAATATCTCAGAGAAGGGCTACTGCTTCATCCTGGGTTTTGGAAACACTAAGACGTGTGGAGCCAAGTTGAGTAGAGCCCAGCCAAGCCCAGCGGAGTTGCAGCTAATATGTAACTTTGATGTCACAGGAACAAGAAATAAATATTGTTGTGAGCCTCTGAGATATTGAAGTTGGTTATTATCAGGGCATCACAAGGGTGATGGAGTGAAGCACTCTCCTTGGGTGCAAACTTCAGGGGGTGCCACGACTAAGTAATCAAGGTGAGTGATTGTTTCATGCAATATCTTTTAGAATGTCAAAAGTAATGCAGAAGAATCCATGATGAACAAAATATCAAAAGTTTGAATCAAGACAAGATGAGCAGTACAGCCCAGTAAAAGCTCACTAAAAAAAGTTTTGGCCAGGCAGGGTGGCTCACGCCTATAATCCTTGCACTTTGGGAGGCCAAGGTGGGAGGATTGCTTGAGGCCAGGAGTTCAAGATCAGCCTGGGCAACATGGCAAGGCCCTGTCTCTACAAAAACAAACAAAAAAATTAGCCAGGTGTGGTGGTGCGTGCTTGTAATCCTAGTTGCTCTGGGGGCTGAGTCAGGATGATTGCTTGAGCCCAGGAGTTGCAGTGAGCTATAATGATGCAACTGCACTCTAGCTCAGGCAACAGAGCAAGATTCTGTCTCAAAAAAAAAAAAAAAAAGAAAGAAAAGAAAAGGAAAAGAGTTTTGATGCAACTAAAGGAAAGCTCAGCTGGAGTTTTAGCGAGACAAGGTAAGGAACAGAAAGCCGGTCGGATATAACAAAACAAAATGTCGGCATCAGTTAGAAACCTGCTTCTGAATTAATGATCCATCATTATGTTTTCTGCTTTGCTTATAGTGAATTTTTTAAAGCTTTTAATACATCAAGTGTCTCAAACAACAGATTGAAAAAGGAGAGCAAATCAAAAAGAAAAAAATCAAATAAGAGGTATTTTAGACATCTGGGCCCCAACCACATCTTCCTGGGAAAGGATTAATTTGACGGAGGAGGTTTAATGAGGCCCCTCCAGCCTGGCAGGGGAATTCATTTCTTGTATGGTTTTCAAAACCAAGGCTTCACTGTACGGGTACCCAAGAAGTTAAGTTGCAACAGTTGTGCTTTCCATTTTCATTTCAGAAAGGTAGATAAAATATTAAAAAAAACTCAAATCTATTTCAAGCAAGGCAGACATGTAGTAGAAATCATGGTTGAATCGAAGATAAGTTTAAATACCAGGTTGATTTAGCCATCTGGATAGTTTGACCAATCAACAAACTAAAGCTTGTTTGCTAATTTCTCTCAGTAAACAGTCTGAGAATGTGTCATTTGCATTGTGATTGATAAAGCCTATAATCGCTGTTATATAATCAAAGAGACAAAATGTGTTTTCTAGAAAGCAATAAAGGACAAGATTTTTCAAATGTTTAAATGTGTGACTTTTTTTTTTTTTTTAACATTACAGACTTTAAAATTTAAAGGCTAACAGTGAGAATAATTTTTAGAATCTGTGGTCTGTTGCCTAGAGCTGTGCTTGTAACATAGTACGTGTTCAACAGATATACAAGGGCTGTCCGGAAAGCATCCAGCCAGGTACTATGAAAAATAGAGACATCTACTGAAGAAGATACAAGAAACACCATACGTAGGACAATGACGCCTCAGTCTCCTTCAAAATAGGAACCTTGGGACCTTACACAGTGAGGTCCCAGCATCTCTTAACCTAACCTGTACACGTTCAACATCCTTAGGTGTTCTGCTTGTTGCAGGCCTTCCAGAACGTGGATCGCTTACCACAGATTCTCGACCATCTTTGAAGCATTTGTGCTGCACTTTTATTTGTGCTGCACTCGTTGCATTGTCCCTGAAAGCCTTTTGAGTCATTGGAATAGTTTCTGCGCAGAAATGTTAAAGCTTAATGCAAAATTTGATGCAGATTCGTTGCTCTAATCGCTCAGTCGTTTTGACTGCAACAGCCGCCCAGTACAGGTGCTCACTCAGTGGCGTCCTGCACCCCAATGACTAGTACAGTGATGCCGTCATTGTTCACGCACACGCATTCCAGTCCACTCTCCTTGGCTGCCAGGTTACATCCATGTCGCAAACCGTTCTCGTTATATTAACAATGGCTGGATACTTTCCGGGCAGACCTCATATGTTAAATGAGTGTTTAAGTGAGACTTCAGTGGAAGTTTGCTACACACTAGACTGTAAAAAATGTATTATATTCATTTGCATAATTTGCTCCCTTTTGGAAAAATGTATTTTAACAGTAAATCACGACACGTATGACTCTTTGCAGTAAAATTGTTTCAACAAAAATGCATCTCGATAATTGAACGGCCTAGATCATACTTACTCCTGTTGTGATTGCTTTGGTAGTTGCTTCACTTCTAGCATAAATGTAGGACTCCCAGGGAGTGAGATTGTAAGGCAAAAAGAAAGAATGCAGTTTTCTTCCAACTTTTAAGAATATCTGTATTTCTGCTACAGGAAATAACACAACTGGAGTGTATAAAACTAGAAGATATATTTTTGTCTAATTAGCTCACTTATAAAAGGGCTATAAAAAACTACAGACCTTAATAAACTATTTTAATTACTGTTTTCTTGGTAACAAATGTAATTAATGACTAAATATCAATAATTGCTGATGCTTGTGAAAGCATTTTCATAGACATTTAAGCTGTGGTTCCATATTTATGGAGGACTTACATTAGAAATTGTTGACACTATAGTAAACTTTATATTTCAGAAGTTCTTTCCAGTTAATGGCTTTCAATCTCAAATTATTTTATAGATCAAATAATATATCTCACAGGTGAGTTTCTTTACACAATACTTCAGTTTCTTAAATTTGCAATTAATCTCAGTAACATCAAATTGTTTCTGCAGTAGAAATGTGCTACTTGAAAAAAGATTTTTATTATTTTAAAAGTTGCCTAAATAAAATAAATTTGAAAAATAGTAAAAGTAGAAGGATTCAGTAATATAAATGTATAAGTATGAAACAAAAGCAAGGGCACTGTTTAATTTCTCTAGCTTCACTATTACAAAGAATCAAAAGGGGGAGTTTGATTCATTCTTTCACTCCTGTACAAAACACAGACTCTGTTGTGAAATAAGAATTCACTCATGGTGTGGACACACCTTCCTGGCACCATTTTGGTTTAAATGGTTTTTTTTAGATATATTAGTTAGGATATAGATTTCATTGTTTTGTTAGAGACTCAAAATAACAGTGGTTTACACAAGGTAGAAATGAAAAAAATTTGCTAAGATTCTGTTCTAATAGAGTTTATATTATGGTGGAAGGAGGTAGACTAACAAAGAAATACTCTCAGTAATTGAATTAAATAAATATTATTTAGCTACTAAACTAATGGTATGAATAAGGGCCGGGTGCTGTGGCTCATGCCTGTAATCCCAGCACTTTGGGAGGCCAAAGCAGGAGGATTGCTTGAGGCCAAGAGTTTGAGACCAGCCTGGGCAATATAGCGAGGCCCTGTCTCTACAAAAAAAAATTAGCTGAGCATGATGGCACTGCCTGTAGTCTTAGCTACTTGGGAAGCTGAGGCAGGAGGATCACTTGAGCCCAGGAGTTCAAGCTTACACTGAGCTATGATCACAACACAGCACTCCAGCCTGGGCAACAGTGAGATCCTGTCTCAAAACGAAAACAAAAACAAAAACAAAAAGGTATGGATGACACATTTTTATTGCTGCTTGGGAAGCTACAGAGTTTGGAAGTAGAGTGAGGAGCATTCCAGAAAGAAAAAAAAGCTCATATAAAAGTATGGGCTAGAAAGCATGTTTACTGAACAGATAGCAAAGGGAGACTATTCATTTGTATGAATTTTTTTTTTTTTTTTTTTTTTGAGACAGAGTTTCACGCTGATGCCCAGGCTAGAGTGCCGCAGCATCAGCCTAGCTCACAGCAACCTCAAACTCCTGGGTTCAAGCGATCCTTCTGCCTCAGCCTCCCGAGTAGCTGGGACTACTGGTGCACATCACCACGCCCGGCTGATTTTTTCTATTTTTAGTAGAGACTGGGTCTCACTCTTGCTCAGGCTGGTCTTGAACTCCTGACCTCCAGCGATCCTCCTGCCTTGGCCTCCCAGAATGCTAGGATTACAGGCATGAGCCACCACGTCCAGGCCAAAACTCAGTTTTGACTACGTAATGCTGCTTCTTAGAGTGGGTTTGATTTTTTTTTAAATTAACAGAAAAATTTTATGTATTTACTGTGTACAATACAATGTTTTGAAGTATTTATACATTGTGGATTGACTCTATTTAGCTAATTAACGTATGTTATACCTCATGTAATTATTTTTGTGGTGAGAACACTTAACATTCACTCTCATAGCATTTTTCAAGAATACAAGGCCAGGTGCGGTGCCTCATGCCTGTAATCCTAGCACTCTGGGAGGCTGAGGTGGGAGCATCACTTAAGGTCAGGAGTTTGAGACCAGCCTGAGCAAGAGTGAGACCTATCTCTACTAAAAATAGAAAAAATTAGCTGGGTGTGGTGGTATGTGCCTGTAGTCCCAGATACTTGGGAGGCTGAGGCAGGAGCATCGCTTGAGTCTAGGAGATGGAGGTTGCAGTGAGCTATGGTGATGCCACTGCACTCTAGCCAGGGTGACAGAGCGAGACTCTGTCTCAAAAACAAAAACCAAAACCTAATATATCATTATTAACTATGGTCACCCTGTTGTACAATAGATTTCTTGAACTTATTCTTCCTAACTATAATTTTGTATCCTTTGACCAATACCCACTCTGCCCCCTCACCCTAACCCATAGCCCCTGGAAGCCACCATTTTATAGAGTGAGTTTGAATGGGTGAGAAAAGTTGATAAATGTTGAATCATTCACCTTTGTAGAAATGAATCCGATTAACATTTTAACTACATTTTTAGCTTGTACAGAGGAGTGGCCCAATAAGGGAGCAGTTGGTCAACGTTATATACATAATCTAGAGTACCTTATAGGGATTTATTACCAGGGTACCTTAAAAAACATTTATAAATACGCACACACACTCACACACCCAGTAGCAGCATTGATTTTAAAAATCACATCTTAGCTCAAAAAGATAATTAACAATTAACTTTTATTACTCATTAAAAATGAACTTTCTACAATATTAGTAAATTTCATTTTTAGCTCTGTCTTGAAGTGTTGATACCACTGAAGTAACATTTTTCTTCTTTCAATCTTTTCTTGTAAAATTATAGTTTTCTCTTTTTCTAAAACAGCAGGAAGTTCCTTCCAGTTCTTAATAAAGATAAAGGGAGCACCCATGGACTTGAGCAACTGCAGAGGAGCACTGTGGCGAACAGACGTATTTCCACAGCTGCCAGCTGTCATGACATCTTCTACCACAGGAACGGAGCCATAGGAGCAAGCCTCATAGATTCTGTAACATTCTGTGTTTACTCCCACTGGGCATAATGTGAGATCACTCTGAAGCAAAGCATCTTGGTAATTCTTGAGACTTTCATTTGTTTCCTGGGGCTGCCACCTAGAAAATCAGAAAAACAACTGTAGCTTTCACTTTACTAAGTATATATTTTGTGAAGGAAAAGATCTTATCTCTTAATAAAATCAGTTTCAGGAAATGGTGAACAAATTACAGAGATCACAGGTATAAGAGCTATCTAAAATCTTGGCCGAAACAGATTTCTTAAAAATATTTAAGAATTTGAACACTGTATGGCTGTATAATATCTAGGGGTCACTTTAACATTTCTGAATGAATAACATTAATTCAACCCATATTTTCCGAGTTCCAGGTCCTCTCTTCCCTACCTTGCCCTGATGCAGCTTATGTTCTACTTCTAGTGGTGGAGATGGACAATAACCAAGTCAAGTCAGTAAATTATTTAGAAGGTGCTAAATGCTGTGAGGAAAAACAAAGCAGAGAAGTAGAGAGGGCGTTTCTGAGGGGATAGGGTCACAATCTTAAATACGTGACCAGGGAACGTGTTGCTGCAGTGGCGTCTGAGCACGGAGCTGGAGATGAGGGGCCAACCATGCAGCACTGCGGGAGGACCAAGTGTAGACGCAAGCCAGAGTGACAGCCACAAGATGGTGTGTGCCGGGTAAGCTCAGGAGCAGCAGGCAGCCAGGGTGGCTGTAGCAGAGTAACTGAGGGGAACAGGTGCAGAAGATAAGGCCTGAATCATCACAGGGTGCTCTTTCATGCAGAGTTTTGATCAGGGGGTGACATGACCTGACATAGGTTTTACCAGAATCAATCTGGCTGTTGGGTTAGAATGGACCGCACAGGGGCAAAGGTAGAAGCTGGGAGATCAATCAGTTCAAAAGCTAGGTGTTCCCTCCTGACTGGCCCTATTTGCTCAGTGAAGTAAGTTATAGGGTCATAAAGCAAGAAAGGTTGAGGGAAGAGGTGTTAATGTTTAGGAGAGAAGGCATGAAACAGCCTCCTAGGAGAGTGGGAGAATACATGGACAAGGGAAATGTAAGATTGCTGGACACTTGAGGTTCACAGTCATGTATTTAAATCACATTGATTAGCACCTTTCTCCAAATGTGTTTAGCTGCATGAGTGCAGGTATGGAGTAGGCAGAGAGCTGGATTTTACCATGGTTTGGGTTTGCCATATTAGGGAACTGGGGAGCTGAGGGTATACAGGTAAATCATAGTCATGACTATGATTGACTATGAAATTTAAGTTGGGTAAAGAATAAAATGAAAAGAAGGGAGTGAAGGACAATGAAAGGGTAGTAGAACAATGGATTGTTGGAGTCAGATTGTTATAGGGAATGAGCTGGAATGTGAAATTATGGTAGTTATATAGAGAGGGACTGGGACTTGAGATCATGCTGAAAGGATGCAGTATGTGTAATGATAAGGTCTAGGAACGTCTATAATAGGGAACAGCTGAGGTGAGGTGGAGCCCCAGCTCACTGGAGAGGGGTTGAAGGAACTTCAAAGATCAAGGTGGAAGGACCATCTGTGTAGATTTGGAAATCACCAAGAATGAAGACCAGAGTAGTGTCAGAGACACAGTGAGAGTGAATCAGGAGCTAAACTCTTCAAAGAATTAGGGGGATAAACCCAAGAGTCAGTATATGATTTCAGACAGTAAGGGGAACAGATGGTTTTGTCTGTTGTCATGAGATTCAAAATTGGGGGTATTAGGGAGGGAAAGGGGAGAATGGTCTAGAAGCAGAATGAGAAGAAGGACACCTACCCTCTGGTTCAATAGCATGAGAGGAGTTTTAAGAATAATTCTATTCCCACAATCAATTTTTGTTATTTTACACTGTTCTCATTCATTCCACTCCACCAGACACACTGGCCCCTATTCTTCTTCCACTCCTGCCTTAGGGCCTTTGCATTTGCTCTTTCCTCTGCCTAGAATACTCTTCTCCCAAATATACACAAGGCTCATCCTTGTACCTTATTCAAGCTCAGTGTTTAAACAGAATCTTCCAACTAATGCCTTTCTCAGCTGTTCCAAAACAGCAAATGCTCCACCCCTAACCCCCAGCCCTCTCTATGCCATTCTTTTGCTTAATTTTTTACATGGAAGTTATCATCTTCTGACACACAATATATTTTACTTGTTTGTCTCCTCCAACATACATTTAAGCTCCAGAAGGGCACGGACTCTGTTTTGCTCACTGTTGTATTTACCGTGGGTAAAACAGTTTCCGGCATATAGCAATTGCTTGTTAAGTGTTGACCAAATGAATATAATATGGTTACGCTAACAATGGAGTTGGGAGTTATGCATTCTAGAAGAGAATACCCGCTACAATTAAAAAATCAAATTCTTTTAATTAAAAAAAAATAAATTTCTGGATCTATATGGACTTTTTTAGACATTACTTCCCTGATGACTCTGCTTTATACTCTATTTATTCATTTGAAAACTCTATTTATTTAAAAACAAGATAATTTATTCCAAATTTACTTCCTTCACTCCTGATTCACTCGTTTCCTGATTACTATATAAAAGATAGAAGAAAGTTAACCTTAGTCAGTCTACCCATCTATCCATCCATCCATCTATCCATCCACTCATCATTTATCCTACCTTGTGTAAGGTCCAATGTTAGATCTGGGGATTCAAAGAAAAATACCCGGTCCCCGTCCTCAGGATGGTGTCAGGTTCCTGAATATGTGAGAAGTACTGCAGGCAGTCTTGGAACACTTAACTGGTTTGCTGAACAACTCAGGGATGAACCTAAGACTTCATAGACATTTACAATCTCCTGTGTGCCTAACAAATGTGAGGAAACCCTACAACTGATATTTGCAAATGACAGTTACTAGCTGTTCTTCTTTAAGATGGGCTACAGCCATAAGAGGTTCTCCCTATTTTAAATGTATACAACCCAATCTCTTCACAGCTTTAATTACCAGTGTATCTTCTGGGGAAAGACTGGTATAAATGGTGTTAACAATGCCTCTTTGGAAACCTTCTCTGTTTCCAGATAAAGCAACTCTCAGACTGGAGAACAAGATGGATGAATCAAATAAGCATAGAACTTACTGTTCTCTTGCTGAAACCCAACAAAGCTTATCGTTCCCATCTTGTTTCAAAATGTTCATTAGTGCCTGTCTGGATGAATTTTCATAAATTGTTCCTAAGAAATTACATAAATATGGCCTCTCATCATGTAGCATTGACCAACTTGCCTCCACCACAGGAAAGTTCCTATATCTATAAAAATAAGTACATATGAGTTAATATATGACATAGGATTGGTAAATCCCCATAACCCAACCTCTTAGGTAGCAGGTATATAGAAGAGACTTATACATGATTTCTCAATCTCAAACTGTAATTTTCCATGCTTATTTTGGAAAAGTCCCTGAATATACTGACTTTAAAAAAAGAATCTCACATTGACATCTCTTACAAAATTGTCATATAAGATTTTGTGCCTAAAGTTCTTTGTTTCTGACATTCTTTAATTTCCATTACTCACCTTCAGCTGCTAGGCATGTTGAATTCAAGACCTTCAAAGTACAAAGGCTCTTCTACACTCATAACGATCATGATTTAACCAATGCTTTAGCGAGGTGATGAAAAGATTATAGAATACTCTGGGGGAGGGAGGTGGATGGGGAAGAGGGAGATGTTGATCAAAGGGTACAAAGTTAGGAGGAATAAGCTTTAGTGATCTATCACACAGAATGGTGACTATAATAAATAATAATGCATTGTATATTTCAAAATTGCTAAAAGAGTAGATTTTAAATGTTTTCACCACAAAAAATGGTAAGTACATGAGGTGAGGAATTGCTAATTAGCCTGATTTAATCACTCCACATTGTAAACATATGTCATAATATCACATTATACCCCATAAACATATACGATTATGATTAATCACAAAGAAAAAATAAAAACATTATAAATATTATATTCTATTACAGAATATATATTGATACAGCAAAAGACTCTGAAAAATTAATCCCAAGGGCTTTTCAAGTATATTGAAACTAACAAAAAAAACCTTTGTATGCCATACAGGAGAGGCCTGTTTCAAGTGGCTTACTCTCATGGGCATTTGGAAACATCAAGGATCAAACTGTGTGCCTCACATATAAACTTTACACGAAAGCAAAACTTTATATAACAGAGTTTCTTAATTTCAGTGTTACTGACATTTTGGGTCAGATAATTTTTTGTTGTGGAGGCTTCCTGTACATTGTGCAGTGTATCAGCAACGTCCCTGGGTTCTACCCTCTAGATGCCAGTGTGACAATCTCCCTTCAGTGTGACCACCACAAATGTCTCCAGACATTGCCAAATGCCTCCTGGTGGGCAAAATTGCTCCTGGCTGAGAAATAGTGACCTATAAGAAAGATACTGGCCTAGTCCAACAATATCAGAATTACTAAGAGTTTCCATCCCATACCATATGAACAGATCATACAGTGTTACTGTGGAAAAGCAAAATGTTTCAAAACATTTTACAAATATGGGCTCTTCTCAAGAGAGAGATTTTTTCAGAGGGTCTTAAACCTGGCTTTACTTAACCAAAGTCTTTTTGTCTGGCCCTGCTCCAAACCTACTAAGTCAGAATGTTGAAGGAATAGGCCTGGGAATACGTCTTATTAATGTGTTTCCCTGGTGACATTTGTATAGCTAACTAGACAGCAGTCTAAGGCCACATCCAGTAACCAGTGATGGAATAATGAATAATGAATATCTGCTTCAAAAATCATGTCAATGACATTTTTCATAATTCATCCATGCAACAAATATTTATTGAGTACCTACTCTGTGCAGGTGCTGTTTAAGGTTCTATGGACAGAGCAGTGAAGAAGAGACAAAAATCCCTGCCCTCAGGAGGTTTATATACTAGTGGCAACTTATCTTAAAGTCAACTTACTTTTAATTAAAAATCTTCTATTAACAGAAAGATAAAAGATACATTTTCCATTTTATAGCTGGAGAAAAACTATATACCAAGAAACTTTAGCTATTATTTAATTAAACCCTCCTTATAGAGAAGGAATTTGTGTAAATTCAGCAAGTCCCAAACCCAATAGTACAGTGTGCTCGTCACATAATATTGCCTTTAAAGCATTTTTTTGCTATAAATTATTAATATATAGACTCTACCACTGTTTTTTAAAAAAGTCTAACTTCCACTCACTGCTAAATGTCTCTTTAGGGTACTCCCAACAAACTTGAAAATCTATGCATAGGGTTTTAAAACTAAAAAGATAACTCATCTGCTCTCCTCATGAAAGGATAAAATATGCCTACTACAGTGTCTACACTGGAGACAGTGATCTCTATATATTACACTAAGGGTACACAATTATCAGGAGCAGTGTTTCCCATAATTTTCTTCATGCAACGACATCGTCAAAACTTGAAGAGCGTTAATATCTAACACTTATTCCCAACTTCCTATAATTCTCTTTCAGTTTTAATTGTAGACACATTTATGGTCATTAAGCATTTGGTGGGTGAATTAAACCACTGTAAAATCAAATTACTTCCCTCAAGATTTTTTTTTAAAACTTAATGTGGGTGTTTTGTTATCACCTTGGTTTCTCCAGGTCTTCTGTTTAGCAGGATAGTAGCATATATTTATAATGTTTGCTGTTGACAGATGAATTTTTCTTTGTCTACCCCCTTATTTGCATGTTATCTCCCATAAACTTCATTCAGGCATGTTTTAATCCAGAATTGACCTTTTAAGGCTTAAAGCAGGGGAAACTTGTATAGGAGGTTTGCAGGGAGTGGGGGAGGGGGGAGTGAATGGTATGGGAAAGTGAAGCTTACAAAAAGATCTTTATGTCTATCTACTCATTAGTATATGGGGGTTACAAGTTAAATGTAGATATGAACAAATAAATTTGAAGATACATGAGAAAAGACTTTAAAAAAAGGATAAAACACTCTAAAAACATCATTACTGTTACCGAAGCACGAGATCACACCCTATTTTTGCCTCTTGGAAAGACTGCACCTGGCCTTAATAATCCCAGAAAAACCAAATTTATTAAAATTTAAAACGCAATCTTCCTGATTCAGAAATTCAGGTCTTAGAGTCTAGAAACGTAAAACAGTATTTTATACTTACGTTGCTACTCCTAAAGGCCATTGAAAAACATCCACGTCATTAATCCAGGGGCTGTCATATATTATGAAAAGCAGCTCCACAGAGCCTCCATTTCTTTTGAGGAATGGGTTTATCCATTCATTATTGCAATGCTCATTTCCAAGCAAAACAACAGCAAGATGCTGGAGTTTTTGAATTTGCACTAAATTTTGTGCATAAAGTAACCACTGGGTGGCATAAAGGATCTTTGCTTTTTCTCTTCCATTTAAAATGAGTACCACATTATTCACGTCAACAGAAAAGTACCCTGGTATTACAGCTGGACCAGTGATGAAGCTGTTAACGAAACAAGACAAAAAAAAGAAGAGACAAAAAACAAAACAAACAAAAAAAACCCAGAACAAAAAGGTATTTGGTATCAGAAGTTCTTAATCATTTTATGTAAAATCTACAATGAGATTTAATCCATATTCTTTCTAGAAATAAAATTTCTATAATACAAGTTCTTTTGAATAAACTGGGATGATGGCACATAGCTGTAGATTAATGGGAAGCTTTGGTTGTAGACAGATCAACTTGCATTTGATAATCAGAAATGTGGTAGCTTTTTTGTTTTTTTTAACAATACTCAAAATAAGTGCTGGCTAGAATGGAAGCTCTTTAGCAAAGAAATACAGTTGAATAGAGTGAGAAAGAAGGAAGAGGATAGGGACTGGTTAACACTACAAAGAGAGCTTCACTTTTACTGGAAATATTTAATTCTTTTAAGAGAAAAGTTAAAGTATCTGAAGCAAATATGACAGCTGGAATTTGTTAGTTCTGGTGGTGGGTGAATGGGAATTTGTTGTATTACTCTCTATTTTTTACTGTATTTAAAAAAAGTTTTCATAAAAGGAATAGACATGTTTCTTAACTCACATTTTCTTTTTTTGGCTTTTGTTTTATTTTTATATATTTATTTTTTAAATTTCACAATATTATGGGGGTTACATGGATTGCTTCTGTACTGCTTGAGACACAGTTGTACGTGTGCCCATCTCCCACAGAGTGTACACTGTAACTGTTAGGTATGATTTCACTCATCCCCCTCCTCTTCCCTCCTCCCACCTGTTTGATTTCCACTGAGTTTTACTCCCTATTGTGCACGTGAGTGCTGACAGATTAGTTCCAATTTAATACTGAGTACATGCGGTGTTTGTTTTTCCATTCTTGCAATACTTCACTTAGAAGAATGGTCTCCAGTTCCATCCAGATTGTTACAAAAGGTATTAATTCATTTTTTTATGGCTGAGTAGTACTCCATGATATACATATACCACATTTAATGGATGGATAAAAAAACACAAGTATCTGCTGTCTCCACACAAAAAAGAAATATGGACAACACTGCTATCCTGTTTAGTCATTTTCAATTGCTTTTCACTGTCCAAGAACAAAGCCCAAGAGCTTTAACGTGGTACATGTAAGGCCCACCATGATCTGGCCCTTGCCCAGTCCTCCCAATCTCAGCTACCCTACCTCATCTTCACGTTCTCAGGATATTGAATAGTTTGCAATTCTGTGCACAAACCAAGCTGTTTATCAGTTACAGGCCCCCGATGTCATCTCTGCTGGGAATATAATCTCTCCTTTTTCTGCCTTGCTTATTCTACTCATTTTAAAGACTCTGCTCAGCTACCGCCTCTTGTAAGAAACCTTTCTTAATAGGCCCTGCACCCCCAACTCTACTCAGATTGAGTTAGTTACCTTTCTTCTGTATACCTCTAACAATTAACATGATAGAGTATGCATATCCTTATTGTGCTTTCTATATGGTATGAAAATAATCTGTTTGTCTCAATGACTAGTCTGTGAACACCTTGAGGTTAGGGGAAGGCATTTTATTCATTCTGAAATCCTCAGAGCCTACTATGAAATAAACAGTAGGCACTCAATAAATATTGAATGAGTAAGCAGTAGTTTTCTTTAAGGAAGTTATTTGCTCTATCAATTTAAATTCTCCTACTGCATTTAAAATATGAATCGAGTTACAGAAATTCAATTTAGTAACTTTCCTGCTACACATTTACTTTGTAAAGTGAGGCTTATTGTATGAGATATTATATTTATACATGATAAATGCTACGCTTTAGTTTCCTAAGATTAGTAGTCAAGCATCAATCATAAAGTTCCATTGACCGAAGAATAAACATATTTTAAGAGCTCATATACAGAATTTTAGAACAGTGGTTTGCTCTTCTAGATGTTCTAGCATATATTATTAGTTTGAACTTATAATTTTCAGTATTTTTTCTTCTGTAATGTGGTTCACTTAAAATTTTCCTCCCAATAAATACTTCCAATACTGAGAAAGTCCAGAGAAATCATTCCAATATTGAGTTCTAATGCTGATTGTGTAAACAATATATTTTTGGAAGCCAATATACAGTTGTTAAACAACACAGGTTTGAACTGTGCAGGTCCACTTACATGTGGATTTTTTCCAACCAAATGTGGATCAAAAATACAGTATTAGCAGGATGTGAAACTGATGTAAACAGAGGGCTGACTTTTCCTATATGCAGGATCTGCAGGGCCTGCAGCAGGACCTGAGGAGTTTGGTATACACCCCAGGAATCAATCTCCTCTCTGTATACCAAGGGATGACTATATTATTTCATTCTTTCTAAATTCAGCAAGTACTACTGAACAAACACTGTATTTATGTATCATTATTATGATAATATTGATGTGAAAGTATTAATACCTTAATTGCCTGGCAAATTCCTTAATAAATGATAAATGCACAATCTAAGCAGTCACATGACTCTTAACCATTGAATTCTATATATTTTTTTGGTTAGTAGATTATTTGAGAAACTTCAAGTTTATTATGCAAGACTCCTGACTAGCGGCAGGTGGCATGCATCTCTTCTTCAGAGAACAATCAGGACATTCATCTAATACCTGTATTTTGAATAGGTCATCAGAGAAAGAATGCTTGAGGATAACAGACAGGCAACAGGGAGACACTTAGGGTGAAGACAGAGCCTGGAATGCCTGTGTGGGGTGCTGAGAGCCTGAGTGGCCCCTGGACAGGGACCCAGGGAAAGGGTAAGCAGAAGATCTTTTAGGCTGTGCACTCCCACCTGTGACCATTGCAGCTTTGGCTACTGGGGAGCTCCTCGACCCCCACAGGCCTCCAGAATGGAAGAGGAAGCTGCCAAGAGATCACACAGAGGCACTGCTTGAGCTTGTGCAGAGCTCCACAAGCTTCTGAATTGGAAAAGAGGAAGTCAAACTGTTCCTGTTTGCTGATGAGAAGATCTCATACCTAGAAAACCCTAAAGAATCCTCCAAAGACTCCTAAATTGATAAATGAATTTAGTAAAGTCTCAGGTTACTAAATCAATGTATACAAATCAGCAGCATTTTTATACTCTAGTAACAACCAAACTGAGAATCAAATAAAGAACTTAATCTCATTTATAATAACTGCAAAACCAAAACCAAAACCTAGATATACTTAACAAGGAGGTGAAAGATCTCTACAAGGAGAACTACAAAACGCTAATGAAAGAAATTGTAGATGGCACAAAGAAATGGAAAAATATCCCATGCTCATGGATTGGAAGAATCAATATTATTATAATGTCCATTCTGCCCAAAGTTATCTATAGATTCAATGCAACTACTATCAAAATACCAATGTCATTTTTCATGGAATTAGAAGAAACAATCCTAGGCCACGTGCAGTGGTGGCTCATGCCTGTATTCCCAGCACACTGGGAAGCCAAGGCAGGAAGACTGTTTGAGGCCAGGAGTTTGAGACCAGCCTCGGCAACACAGTGAATCCCCATCTCCACAAAAAAATTAGCTGGGCATGGTGGTGCATGCCTGTAGTTGTAGCTACTTGGGAGGCTGCGGCAGGAGAATAGCTTGAGCTCAGGAATTTGAGGTTGCTGTGAGCTAGGCTGATGCCATGGCACTCTAGCCCAGGTGACAGAGTGAGACTCCATCTCAAAAAATAAATAAATAAATAAAAATAAAAGAGACAGAATGGGTCTCAGGCTACCCTGAAACTTAACTGAAGTTGTATTAATATAAAGACTGCATCAATAAGGTATTTGTGGGGAGGTACACGATGGAGAGATATTAAACAGCGATGAAAACAAGAAAAAGAGAACTGAGAGGTAGGATGATGTTGTAGAACCTATTTAATGCTAAAAATAATAAAATAGCAACAAGACTTCTATAGTGATCACTGTGCCAGATATTGTTTTAAGCACTATAATTTGTCAATGCAGTTAATCTTTAAAACAATTCTATTAATATGAAATAGGAACTATTTGCCTTATTTTAAACTTGAGGAAACCTAGGCACAGAGAGGTTAAGAAACTTGCCCAGGTTTGGATAGAGAAGTGGTGGAGTGGAATTCGAACTGAGATAGTGTGGTTCCAGAGTGTGTGCTCTTGACAATTCAGTCACACTGCAACACCACCCAGAGGTAACAGGGCTTCATCGGGCTGATTCAGAAGTTCAGTTTGCCCTGCACATATTCGTGCATTCATATCCTGAGCACAGACTGTGCAAGATGTTACTGATATGGTGGTGAACAAGGAGTTACATTTCTTTCCTTCTGAAACGTAGAGTTAGAAGCACTACATATAATTAAGTCTCATGTTTTGATTCCAAATTTAATCAAACAACCCTTAAATAAGTGGGTATCACTTGTAGCCTGCCTATATGGAAAGAATGTGTCAGTCAAGCTGATACAAGCACATGATCCGACTGATAATTCTATTTCCATTCTGAGTTATTTACTGGGTATTCTGGATTACATTCTTTGGACCCATGAATTGATAAGAATCAGCATTCCTGAACCTGATGAAACCTGGAACACTGATGATACTCTTTCTACTTCTGCCTTAGGATTGTCTTGAAGCTAAAATTAAAAGATATAAGCTTTGTAAACTTGAAGGTTTATTTAAACAAAATATATTTATGCTTATTTGTAAGTATCCTCACAGTGTTTAGAAACTCTTCCAATATCTTCGAGGTGAGTAATTACTTCTGATTTACTTTTGGTCAAGTAAGGACAGTAAATGTGTGGAAATACTTAAATAAGTACCCATGTAACCTGATTCAACTCAAAACTTGCAATTCCATAAAAGTTTTTAAATTTTGGATAAATAATGTGTGCTACTTTTCATGAGCCTAAAACTTTAATTAGCTGTTTTTAAAAATCTGCTACAATGGTGACCTTCCTTGAATACACAGCTCTCTTAAATCCTAAGGGGAAACAGCATTGCTTTTTCACCACAATGCAGGCATACTTCATTTTATTGTACTTCACTTTCTTGTGCTTTGCAGATACTGCATTTTTCACAGATTGAAAGTTTGTGGCAACTCCGAGTCCAGTACAATTATCGGTGATGTGTTCCCAATAACATGTGCTTACTTCGTGTCTGTGTCCCATTTTAGTAATTCTCACAATATTTCAAATTTTGTCATTATTTTCTGTTACGGTTATCTGTGATCAGTGATCTTTGATGTTACTATTTTGTTTCGTGGCACCATGAACTGTGACCATATATGATGGCAAACTTAACTGATAAATGTTGTGTATGGTCTGACTGCCCCACTGACACACACTCCCCCACCTTTCTCCCTGTCCCTGGGCCTCCTATTCCCTGAGACACAACAATATTAGGTCAACTAATAACCCTACAATGGCCTCTAAGTGTTCAAGTAAAAGGAGGAGTCACAAGTCTTTCATGTTAGTAGAGATGGGGTCTCACTCTTGCTCAGGCTGGTCTCAAACTCCTGTCCTCCTGGGATCCTCTTGTGTTGGCCTCCCAGAGTGCTAGGATTATAGGTGTGAGCCACCACCCCTGGCCAAAGTCTCTCACTTTAAATCAAAAGCTAGAAATGAATAAGCTTAGTGAGGAAGACATGCCAAAAGCTGAGACAGGACAAAAGCTTCTTGCAGCAGTTAGCCAAGTTGGGAATGCAAAGGAAAAATTCTTGAAGGAAATGAAAACTGCTACTCCTGTGAACACATGAATGGTAAGAAAGAGAAACAATCTTATTGCTCATATGGAGAAAGTCTGAGTAGTCTGCATAAAGGATCAAACGAGGTACAACATTCCATCTCCAGAACATAAAAGTACAAGGTGAAGCAGCAAGTACTGATGCAGCAGCTCCAGCAAGTTATTCAGAAGATCTAGCTAAGACAACTGATGAAGGTGGCTACACTAAACAATAGATTTTCCATGTAGGTGAAACAGCCTTCTATTGGAAGATGCCATCTATGACTTTAATAGCTAAAGAGGAGAAGCCAATGCCCGGCTTCAAAGCTTCAAAGGACAGGCTGACTCTTTTGCTAGGGGCTAATGCAGGTGGTGACTTTAAGTTGAAGCCAAATAGCCAATCTTTGTTTACCAATCCGAAAATCCTAGGGCCCTTAAGAATTATACTAAATCTACTCTGCCTGTACTCTAACAAATGGAACAAAGCCTAGATGATAGTACATCTGTTTACAGCATGGTTTACTGAATATTTTAAGCCCACTGTTGAGACCTATTGCTCAAAAAAGGATTCCTTTCAAAATATTACTGCTCATTGACAATGCACCTGGTTGTCCAAGAGCTCTGATGGAGATGTACAAGGAGATTAATGTTGTCTTCATGCTTGCTAACACAACATCCATTCTGCAGCCCATGATCAAGTCTTCAACTTTCAAGTCTTCTTATTTAAGAGATGCATTTTGTAAGGCTATCGCTGCCACAGATAGCGATTCCTCTGATGGATCTTGGCAAAGTAAAGTAAAAAACCTTTTTGAAAGGATTCACCATTCTAGATGCCACGAAGAACATTCATGATTCATGGAAGGACGTCAAAATATCAACATTAATAGGAGTTAGAAAAAGTTAATTCAAAACCTCATAGATGGGCCGGGCGCAGTGGCTCACGCCTATAATCCTAGCTCTCTGGGAGGCCGAGGCGGGAGGATTGTTTGAGCTCAGGAGTTCAAAACCAGCCTGAGCAAGAGCGAGACCCCACCTTTACTAAAATTAGAAAGAAATTAATCGGCCAACTAAAATATATATAAAAAATTAGCCGGGCATGGTGGCACATGCCTGTAGTCCCAGCTACTCGGGAGGCTGAGGCAGAAGGATCACTTGAGCCCAGGAGTTTGAGGTTGCTGTGAGCTAGGCTGACGCCACGGCACTCACTCTAGCCCGGGCAAAAAGAGTGAGACTCCGTCTCAAAAAACAAACAAACAAAAAAAAAACAAACCTCATAGATGACTTTGAGGAATTCAAGACATGAGAGTGGAGGAAGTAATGGCAGACATGGTGGAAACAGCAAGAGAACTAGAATTAGAAATGGAGCCTGAAGATGTGACTGGATTGCTGCAATCTCATGATACAACTTTAAGGGATGAGGAGTTGTTTCTTATGGATGAACAAAGAAAGTGGTTTCTTCGGATGCAATCTACTTATGGTGAAGATGCTGTGAACATTGTTGAAATGACAACAAAGGATTTAATATTCTATAAACTTAGTTGACAAAGCAGTGGCAGGGTTTGAGACGGCTGACTCTAATTTTGAAAGAAGTTCTACTGTGGGTAAAATGCTACCAAACAGCACTGCATGCTTTGGAGAAATCTTTAGTGAAAAGAAGATCGATGTGATAAACTTTGTTGTTGTCTTGTTTTCAGAAACTGCCACAGGCACCCAAATCTTCAGTAACCACCACCTGACCAGAGAGCAGCCATCAACACTGAAGCAAGACCCTCCACCAGCAAAAGATTATGACTCACTGAAGGCTCAGATGATTGTTAGCACTTTTTTTAGCATTAAAGTATATTTAAATTAAGATATGTGTACTGTTTTGTTAAACATAATGCTATTCCACACTTAATAGACTACAGTATAGTATAAACATAACATTTATATGCACTGGGAAACCAAAAAATTCGTGTGACTCAGTTTTCTGTGGTGGTCTGGAACCGACCCTGCAATTCTCTAAGGCATGCCTGTACAAAATCTCATGTAAAAATCTCAGAAGGGAAGGATAAATTTGGCTTTCTTTTGAAGTTAATGCTGTTTGCTAAAATCCTTTGCTATCGTTATAAAATTTTAGGTTTAAAGATGCTAACTTCTTTGTGGATTTTTAATAATTTTTCTAAAAATTCTATATATTAAGGGTAAAACTATTAGACTAATGCCCATAATACATTTACTTTTAAAATACCAACATATTAGATTTATACACATAATACACATTTACTTTCAAACACCTAAATCCAACTATTTTAAGTTTAGGAC